>CM064528.1:32064292-32137867 GCA_032716605.1 Paralithodes platypus | reverse complement strand
GCCGTTTCCCAACTTGTTGATAGCCTACCTTTCAAGAATTTGTTCACCAAATGGTGACACAGGATACGCCAGAGGTACCTGGAACCAGTTTTCGATCCTTCGTGATCCGGACCTTTAGATCCACTTTTGGGTTCCCCCGTCGCCCCCAAAATAATAAAAGTCGACGAGATCAAGTATGAAGGGGATATAAATGTGACCCTCATACAACTCTACAGATACGTGAGGACCACGTATAGCTATGAAGATTACGACCAACAAAATGAACTCTTATTCACCGCCTTGTTAAACATCCTCCCACCCCACATCACCGCCCATCTCGACCCGTATGGCTTATTCGAAGAACATATGCTCTCCATCAGAGAAGAATGCCTACGCAGTTCGATGAATCCCCTATCCAACCCTTAAGCCCCTATCCAAGACTCCGTGCACCCTTCCAAAATGACTTCCGGTGAAAGTCCAACCCCAGTGAACTTTTCCCCCACCAACCCTCCCCACCCCCCCCCACAAGCCCCCTATTCTAGCTATGCCTACCTATGTAGGCCTACCACAACATATTTTCCCCATGACCCCAGAAATGTTCAGCTATCCCCCCACCAACAAAAATTCCCTTGTGACAGTTTTCCGTCGGTAGCTTGTGACAGTTTTCAGTCAGTAGCTCCCTTCCACCCCCACACAATTCACACCCCTAGAAAACTTCGAAACCCCACACTTGACTCGCCCTCTCATGTCAAACAAACTCACCAGTCCCAGATAACCTCTAACCAGACCGAGACTGCCACCAAGAAAATTCCCCAAACTCTTCCTGTTAATGTCAAACAAACCCACCAACCCCAGATAACCGCTAACCAGACCGTGACTGCCACCAAGAAAATTCCCAAAATTCGTCCTATTAACAACCCCAAATCAATACATCAGTCCTCTACCAATAACCCCTGTTCTACACCTAACTCTTCCCCCACCAACCCGCCGCAGTCCCCCCAACAAATCCCGTTTCCTAACTCGCTCACCTCTCACCACCCTGACCCTCCCACACGCGCCGTTAAACCTCCCCTCACGCGTGACGACCTAGGGACCCAACTATGTTCCCCCCCTTCCCCCAGAAATACTCAGCTATTCCCCCACCAACAAAATCTCCCTTGTGACAGTTTTCCGTCAGTAGCTCCCTTCCACCCCCCCACAATTCACACCCCTAATAAACTTCAAAACCCCACACTTGACTCACCCCCTCATGACAGACAAACCCACCAACCCCAGATAACCTCTAAGCAAACCGTCACTGCCACCGACACACCCCACCACTCTGATCCTCCCACACGCGCCGTTAATCCCCCCCTCACGCGTGACCCCCACCAAGTGATTCCCCCCCCTCATGCGTACCGAACACCTGCTCACCAGTCGGTCCCCCACCATCATGAGCCCAGCTAAACTATCAACCTCCCCCTCTTCACCGTTACCCCCCCCCCCCCAAAATCCCCCCCCCAAGATCCCCGCCGACGTAACACCACTCCCTTCCCAATCCAACCACAAAACCTTTTCCCACCTTGGCTAAACCCCAAAATACTCTCTCTCTCGCCCCAAACAACATAATCAACCTCTCAACTTCAACCACTCCTCGAAATCCCATCCATGTCTCTCCCGGAAATAAAATCAGTCTAAATTCAACCCCTCTCAAACCACAACCCTGCCTGCCCAGACCCCCCCCACCATCTCCCTATCAAATCCCCACACCCCAAACCTCCAAACCACCCGATCATAGTAAACTCTCAACCTTCAGCCTTACTCACCCTTCCCCAAACCCCACTCACGACCACAACTCTCTACACAATTCAACCCCTCCCCAGCACCAACCTCTTCCGCAACAACAACCCCGACTCGACCTGCCCGTTTCATCTTTAAAACCCCCCCATCACTTCCCCCCCCCGAAACCACTTAGACCCCCCCCTCCAAAACTGGCCCCGGGCCAGCTCGCCCCCAGACCCACATTCCTAACGACAAGAACTAACGGTATATCCACCCCGCCCTTCCAAAGTGAAAGTGAACCACCACCCCCTATTACCAGACCGTCACCCAGACTAACGGCGACCCTAAATACCCCCCCCCCCCCCCCCTGATGATCATGGGGATATTATTTGACTTAATTGTTTCGCTTGTTTTCATTTCCTAAGCGATTGGGCATGATTTATAAATTTACATGTTTCCATATACTGTATATATTATTTTTTTTCCTTAGTCATACTACTTTTCTTGTTACCTACACTTTTCTGACTATCTTTTAAATTTGCTTTATACATTGTCAAACACTTTACCTCTTCTTAATTTCCTGTGTTCTTAATTATCTGTCCTTTCTTAAATTTACATGTTTTCCATATACTGTATATAGTATTTTTTTTTCCCTTAGTCATAATACTTTTCTTGTTAATCTACACTTTTCTGACTATCTTTTAAATTTGCTTTATACATTGTTAAACACTTTACCTCTTCTTAATTTCCTGTGTTCTTAATTATCTGCCCTTTCTTAAATTTACATGTTTTCCATATACTGTATATACTATATTTTTTTCCTTAGTCATACTACTTTTCTTGTTACCTACACTTTTCTGACTATCTTTTAAATTTGCTTTATACATTGTTAAACACTTTACCTCTTCTTAATTTCCTGTGTTCTTAAGTATCTGTCCTTTCTTAAATTTACATGTTTTCCATATACTGTATATATTATTTTTTTCCCTTAGTCATACTACTTTCTTGTTAACCTACACTTTTCTGACTATGCTTCTTTTTACTTCACCCTTGAGGCTCGAGGACGAGCCTATAATGAAGGAGAGGGAAGTAAAATGCCCCAGAACGAGAAGCCCACCACAGAAGCCATGAACGAACACCACACAGAAAAACCAAAGGAAAGGTCCACAGAACGAAAGGACCAGCTGACCGAGCCAGCCATTTCAGCCAGGCCCAAGCCCGCAGGGCTAAACAGCTCCAGGACACACCCATTTACCTTTTCTAAAACTGACCATTTTCCACACCTCACGTACACTAACCCCCTTGTGTCCTACACTCCTAACTACAAAGATGATGAACAGGAATATACATTCATATTAAAAACACCCATGCCTGTCCCGACGTTGAGCCAATGCCAACACATCAGACAGCCATAATTATATCTATGTATGTTCTTGCATCCGAGAAGTAGATGTTATATATCTTAGAAGTTAAAACACCCACGCTGTCCCTAGACCTCGTATATCATTTTCCATGACGAGTATAGATATATGTAACCCGTGCCCAGTCGCCCCTTGCATTGTTCCTCTAGTAACTAAGTCTATAATATTAACTGCCACCAGCATTGATACGACATAGCGGCACTGTCCTTGCTACAAAGATGATGAATAAGAATATACATTCATATTAAAAACATGCCCTGTCCCGACGTTGAGCCAATGCCAACACATCAGACAGCCATAAATATATCTATGTATGTTCTTACATCCGAGAAGTAGATGTTATATATCTTAGAAGTTCAAACACCCACGCTTGTCCCTAGACCTCGTATATCATTTTCCATGACGAGTATAGATATATGTAACCCGTGCTCAGTCGCCCCTTGCATTGCTCCTCTAGTAACTAAGTATTAATATTAACATTCCCTAACATCTTGTCTTGCCAGACTAAGCTTCTGAAGACCCATCGCCCCATAAATCTATGTATGCAATCCTTAGGTTAAGTATTTTTCTCCGCCATTGTGTTCACCTTTTTCCATTTACTTTCCACAATTGTCATACGTCTTCCCCTTGCCTCCTTCGTATCCACAGCCCACACTACGCCAATTTATTTTGTGTCTTACACCTCTTACCCCAACCAGAGATTGTATAAGATAACCTGGTTACCAGTATCTGTCATAAGTACCCCGAAACAATAACTAAGTACCCCTACGAACTGCCGCTGTGGGTGGTATTTTATATTTAATAGAAAACGCAGTTCCCAGGGCCAACTATTAGTATCCATAACCCTCTGACTGATCACATAACTCTATCTTTTCCAGACTCATATACCACCCCATAGTTGCATTCCCCGGTAGCATTTGGCTAACGTATTCTACTGCCTTTTCAAACTTCCATATCAATTGTAGCCTAATGCCACCCCCACGCCCAGGGACCTTAGGGGCAAAATTTCCCTGTAGCCCTTGAACTCCCCCCCCCCCCCTCTCATTAAGACACCCGCGCTTCTCGACTCTTGTCCGACCTAGCCTCTCTCTCATACCTCTTGAAGATCCTTGAATTGTCCGTTACTAACGCTCTCCAACCTTTTATATATATACTCCTATCCAGCCTACCTTCACTTAGTAGGCCAGAACAACATTAGAACTTTACTAGCCCCTTGCATGCCATCTATTCTCTTACAACACATTCACAACCCTGCACCCAATGGTCGTCGGTGCGAGGCTAGCCGCCCCGCCAGTAACTAACTTCTATTGCCATACTTCCAGATAAATGTGGCAGAGTTAGCAACCCAGTCTCCACCATATCCAGCAAACCCTACAATTAACAACCAGCCGAGTAAAACCAGCTAGCTAAGGCACCTTCGGTTTTGGTATTAAAGACACTCCCATCTGTCTCATACACAGAGGGTTATTACAAACACTGGTGATATGGCAAGCCCCTAGCCACAGCCGCCGGACGACTATATCAGAGAGAGGGCGCCCAGCTCCCCCTTTTTGCCCACCCGAGGAGGGAGACCCCCACCCCCGCGGAGGTATACCTGGCCCCTGTTTTGACTTCGAGTCATTGCCAGGTAGCACAGGAATTCTTCCTATCAATGAACTAACCATGAATGACTAACACCTTTACTAACCTCTATCACCTCACAATAAACCATTTACCTTTCTTGCATGCTCTGATCACTAAATTAGCACCTCAGCTATACCATAGAATGAAGATTGAACAATCTAGAGAGACGCTCCTATCACAGCTGTCCCCATCCTCCTCGCAAAGTAGATCCAGTCTCTCTCCCCTAAATACGTCCAGTATAGCCAAAATAGTACCTCTTACTAAGGCTCAGTTATATGAAAATATAAAGGCTTCCTATCGCCCTGTGCCACAACAGTAAATACCATCTTACCTAGTCCCCATATCTATTGAGAGCTCAATTAAGTCCATAAGACTCGAGATCCCTACTGTCTACAGGGTCCAGAACCGAGCCTATAAATCTAACTCCCGCCCCCAGTCAAATCAGTTGAAAGCTAGACACCAACCAGGGGTCACTACCCTGCAGTTAATTTCTAGCTCTGCCCTTGTGTTGTTCCGGAGTGAGATCCCAGAACCGGCAGACTCCATGGCAGATTTGGATAGAAGGACCTGCCCACGTATTGAAGAACTTCACACATATGGCCCCCCTGGACGGCCGCGGAACCAGTCGTTAGCCCCCAACATCATGGACGCAAGATAACCAGGACCAGACCCATCAGATACTACCCAAGATTCCCTTTAGCAGTACTACATATTACTGTGCTGTTTTAGATTCACTAATTAATATTTCTACGAAGTGGCTAAGACCTTGCCCAGTGTAATTCATACTTAACCATTCCATTTGGGACGTACTAAGCGATCAGTGCTCTTTAATTAACAGGCGACCTTGACTCTCGTAATTACCTTATTCAGATATTAAAACTAGTGATATCTAACGTTCGCCCACTGATTTGCGTTCTATGTATTTCTGAAACAAGGATATAAAACTTAGATCAGTACCCCCTGAGGTTACTAGAATTCCCGTGCTCTAAAAATGCGTGTCTAATCTAGTCTGTGAACTACTACTTGTGCACCAGAGCTACCAGTAATAAATCTAACAGTGAATATGAATCTATAAGTAACATTGATGGTCTTCGGTATATAAACCTGTGAAATCAAAGCCAGTGATCAGAAGATTAATACCTGAACGTTGGAAGTGGGAGACTAGGCTCCATCCAGATCCACTTATGCTAGTGTTGTTCAATTCTATTATATTGTCTTACACAAGTATTCTGCAGTGGTATATCAATAAACGTGATCATGTAACTTGCTACCATGTGTTTCTTTGTGTTCTCTATTCCTCATATCTTGTATTGTGCATGCAGCCTTATATACCCAGTCAATTTAGAACTCACATTACCCAAGTTAAACCTGTTGAAAAACAGGGCATAACACTCCCTCTGGCTTGTATCCATTCGGTCCCATTCAGCCAACTGTTTTAAGACGTTTATCCCCATTCAGATGTCGATATTTTCCTGGCGAGCGATAGCGAGCCAGCATTGTATGGAGAAATCCGGCTTCGTCGGAGAAATTTGTCTATCGAAAAATGTACAAATTTAGTCTGCTGTCAAAAATTTATAAATTATGCTGGCTCGCTACCGCTCGCCAGGAAAAAATCGACACCTGGATGGCGATAAAAGTCTTAAAACATTAAGCTGAATGGGACTGAATGGATAGGAGTACAAAGGAAATAAAGCAACAACAGATCTAGTGACCCCTCTAGGCTGCTTGTCCTCCAAAAACATTGAAGTGTCCAAACAGTGGTTTTGAGTGGGTAAGGGAATATTGGAAAGGGATCTACTGCCCTGGAACTAGTGTCCGTGGCAGGGATTAGGAAGTTAGTAGGGGACAGATAGGTTAGTAACATAACACAGTTATGGGGAGGTGTGGCAGAATGGTTTTGCCACTGGACTGGTAATCGAATGGACCCGGGTTCGAATCCCAATATGTCAATGGGAAGATATTATTGGGATGGAATTTGTGCTGTACCTAGTATCAGTGCATTACCACAGCACACCGAAATGCCAAACAAAATACCCTCATTGTTCCCTGATTAAATAGCATTGTATGAATATTCCCATATTAAAAAATATGCTACAGGGGGGCAATGCCTTGTGAGTTAATTGCTCAAGAGGTGGTTTTCTTAGAGTGAGGGTCCGAGTCTGTGGGGATGAGACTGTGAGGCGCAGGGGCGAGGCGGCTTCAGAGATGGAATTGCTTCGAGGCCGTGAAGCTTCGCATATCTCGCTCCCTAGACTGGAGCAAGACATCAAGGGCCTCACCGTGTTCAGCGGTTGAGTGTAAAGGCTATCAGCCTATGTCCGAGAGGGATCAGTTGGAATATAGAAAAAAACATTATCTTTTTTATATCTTGGAAAAAGAGTAACGTCGTAGTAATATACAGTATATACGCAATAAAGAGTAACGTCGTAGTAATATACAGTATATACGCAATAAAGAGTAACGTCGTAGTAATATACAGTATATACGCAATAAAGAGTAACGTCGTAGTAATATACAGTATATACGCAATAAAGAGTAACGTCGTAGTAATATACAGTATATACGCAATAAAGAGTAACGTCGTAGTAATATACAGTATATACGCAATAAAGAGTAACATCGTAGTAATATACAGTTTATACGCAATAAAGAGTAACATCGTAGTAATATACAGTTTATACGCAATAAAGAGTAACATCGTAGTAATATACAGTGTATACGCAATAAAGAGTAACATCGTAGTAATATACAGTTTATACGCAATAAAGAGTAACATCGTAGTAACATACAGTTTATACGCAATAAAGAGTAACATCGTAGTAATATACAGTATATACGCAATAAAGAGTAACGTCGTAGTAATATACAGTATATACGCAATAAAGAGTAACGTCGTAGTAATATACAGTATATACGCAATAAAGAGTAACGTCGTAGTAATATACAGTATATACGCAATAAAGAGTAACGTCGTAGTAATATACAGTATATACGCAATAAAGAGTAACGTCGTAGTAATATACAGTATATATGCAATAAAGAGTAACGTCGTAGTAATATACAGTATATACGCAATAAAGAGTAACGTCGTAGTAATATACAGTATATATGCAATAAAGAGTAACGTCGTAGTAATATACAGTATATACGCAATAAAGAGTAACGTCGTAGTAATATACAGTATATATGCAATAAAGAGTAACGTCGTAGTAATATACAGTATATACGCAATAAAGAGTAACGTCGTAGTAATATACAGTATATACGCAATAAAGAGTAACGTCGTAGTAATATACAGTATATACGCAATAAAGAGTAACGTCGTAGTAATATACAGTATATACGCAATAAAGAGTAACGTCGTAGTAATATACAGTATATATGCAATAATCCTTGATGAATCTGAGGGGGGAATAAAATAAAGTTATTAATTTACAAACGTAATCAGTTGCAGGTTTTATGCAACATATTTGTCTAGGCGAAGAGTAAAATAATCAACGGTGCTGCAGTCTATAACGTCTCGGGGAAGCCCATTCCACAAATTGAAGACTTGATTGAAGAAGACATTCTTAGCTTCGTGTGAGTTAAAAGATTTACCAATAAATTTACAACCGTTGCCCTGCGTGTAAATAGATTGGTTGATAGTGAAGTACTTGTATTGTAAAGAGTTAGAATAACTTCTTTGGATTTATGCTCAAAGGACCTGCCTATAAAGCCAATTATTTTGTTTGCCTTCTTACCAACTTCTGAACATTGTTGACTCGGTTCTTAGGTTACTCGATATTGTTACTCCCAGATCGGTTTCTCTGTCTACACTCTTTAAGCTGAGTGCCATTCATCGAATAGTTTGCATTCTCGTTTCGGTATCCGATATGTAGTACTTTACACTTATCAGCATTGAAACTCATTTGCCAAAATTGGGCCCAACATGACAAGTTATCTAGATTGTGTTGCACATCGTCAACTTGTTATTTTAAGAGTATGCTATTTGCAATTTTTGTATCGTCAGCAAACTTTGCTGACAATATATATATATATATATATATATATATAGAGAGAGAGAGAGAGAGAGATATAGATATTTTTTGATAGAACGATAAAGATATATATATTCTTAGCCAGTCAAAGCGATACATTATTTGTTGTAATTGTGATGCGAGAACTATTACAAAGTTCCAGTACTTCTTGTTGCAATTAATGGTAATTCTTTAATATGTTGACTGGCTAGGAATATGACACAAATATAGAAATTCCCACACACAACGATGGGGTTTATTTAGGAAAGGACCATAATAATACAGTCCTTTTTCCCGCCTTCCATTCTTTCTCACTGTAATGCCTGAGGTAACTTGATTATCTCCCCGTCCACCTCTTTCTTCCTCCTGCTTTATCCCATTACCGTCTACCTCCTTCCTTCTTCTGTATCCCATTACCGTCCGCCTCCTTTCTTCCTTCTTTCTTTATCGCATTATCGTCCATCTCTTTCCTTCTTCTTTATCCCATTACCGTCTACCTCCTTCCTTCTTCTTTATCCCGATACCGTCCACCTCCTAAATTTCTCCTGCTTTATCCCACTACCGTCCTCCCCTTCCTCCTTCTTTATTCCCCTTTATCTTCCTTCTTTACCCTCCACCTCCTTCCTTCTTCTTTATCGCATTACCGTCCGCCTCCCTCCTCCTTCTTTATCCCATTATCGTCCACCTCCTTCGTTCTTTATCCCATTACCTCCTACCTCCTTCTTTACTCTTCTTCTTTACCCTCCTTCTTTATTCTCCTTTATCTTCCTGCTCTACCCTCCACCTCCATCCTTCTTCTTTATCCCATTACCGACCGCCTCTCTTTGTTCCTTGTCTTTGTTCTCCAGGCACACTAAACCATATTTGAGCTAGTGATCCGGTCACCGTCAATTCTTGGGGCTCTTTCTATGACTCTAAGTTCCCATGACATTTCTGTATTCACTTTCCTGTATTAATCTGTTGCTATCTCTCTCTCTCTCTCTCTCTCTCTCTCTCTCTCTCTCTCTCTCTCTCTCTCTCTCTCTCTCTCTCTCTCTCTCGCTCTCTCTCTCAATGTGTGTTAATTGGCTTAATGTTACCCCTCTCCCTTGCCTGCCTCCTTAATTATCTTGTCATTAGTGCTTATCTCCTGGATTTCTCAAGTCATTGTCCAAGTACATCACATCAAAGTGTAACAAAGACATAGTTAAAATAAATTATGATATATTGACAGAGAAGAGGGTCATTATTGTCATCATTATGGTAAAGGTTAAACGAACTATTCTATATACAAATCATCATTACCCATTAATTGAATTGTTATTAAACCCATTCTAAGTTAATATTCTGAACTAGTATTTTTATGCCGAGAGTTAAGAACGAGGAGAGCTAAGAAGTACTCAGCAGCACTACATCAGCCCTAACACCAAAGGCAACACCAGATGCAACTTCATCAACAGAATATCTGTGATGCAGACATATAAGGCAGTGCCCCCTCCAAGGCAGTTTTCTCTATCCTCTTCCACCCCATTCTCTCTCTCACCAACAGGTACAGCCAATCACAGAGCCTGTGTTGTCAGAGCGCCACCTACCAAAAATACTCATCATGCATCTGACAAACAAAGGCTGTTTATTTGCATAGATAGGAATTACGTGAGTCCACCAGTTTCCATGTTAGAATTGGCCCCCCAAAATGGGGATCCAGAGCTTGAAAAACTTGAAACTCATTATTTTCAGTTGATATGACCCCAAATATATCCAAAGAAACAATTAAATACATTTTAGCAAAGTAATCTTATGGGACGTAGATTTTGTGACACTTCATACTGCACTAGAGTTCAGTATGAAGTGTCACAAAAACCACATCCTGTAGGATTTATTTGCTAAAATTGATTATAAATCATCTTTGGATTAATTTGAGGTCCTATAAACTACAACGTTAACATTCTATTATTGCATATTATAGCATATATTTTTAATGCAAACCATGTTTAACTAGATTACATAAAAATTATACATAATATTTGTTTCCTTTGATCAGGTAACTAAACTATTCTATCAAAAGTGCACACAACTAAATATTAAGGGTCAAAGTATGTTGATATATTTTGCAAATTGGTTGATTAAGAAATAGCGGACTTTCAGCCTTAATACATATTTCAAATTAGAATTCAGCATTATTGTTCAGTAATAATTTTGTCAAAAAATCTGTATGAACATTTGATTATTATATTTAAGGAGCGTGTGAATAGTTTGAGAACATCTATTAGATAGTACTTAAATACATAATTCGAAACAGACAAGAGATACACAAACAATGCAAATACATTGAAAGACATAAGTTGTCTTCTTCAGTTTTAGCCTAATACGACTGCAACAAATCATCCTAGAGATACTATATTATATTAATCACCCTAGAGATACTATATTATATTAATCACCCTAGAGATACTATATTGTATTAATCACCCTAGAGATACTATATATATTAATCACCCTAGAGATACTATATTATATTAATCACCCTAGAGATACTATATTATATTAATCACCCTAGAGATACTATATTATATTAATCACCCTAGAGATACTATATTATATTAATCACCCTAGAGATACTATATTATATTAATCACCCTAGAGATACTATATTATATTAATCACCCTAGAGATACTATTATATTAATCACCCTAGAGATACTATATTATATTAATCACCCTAGAGATACTATATTATATTAATCACCCTAGAGATACTATATTATATTAATCACCCTAGAGATACTATATTATATTCATCTCTATTCAGCATATCTAACAAATACACGTGAGCTACTATTCATCTCTACTAAGGGAGCCCACCTCGCTTTTTTCTCTTGCTCTCCCTCTCTTTTTGGCTTGTATCCATTCGGCCCCATTCAGCCTACTGTTTTAAGACGTTTACCCCCATCCAGGTGTCATTATTTTCCTGGCGAGCGGTAGCGAGCCAGCATACATATATTTTTGTTTTGACAACAAGCTAAATTTGTAAAAAAAATTATAGAAAAATTTCTCCGGCGAAGCCGGATTTCTCGATACAATGCTGGCTCGCTACCGTTCGCTAGGAAAAAATCGACACCTGGATGGGGATAGCCGTCTTAAAACAGTTGGCTGAATGGGGCCGGATGGATACAAGCCAAATAGAGAGGGAGAGAATGATAAAAAAAAGCGAGGTGGGATCCCTTAACAAATACACGTGAGCTACTATTAATCTCTATTCAGCATATCTAACAAACTATGTTGGTGGTGTAATGGTTTAGATGCCAACAAAATATTGTCCTTGTCCAATAATAGCTATTTCATAGTCCCACAGGACTTATTTTGATATATTTATCAAATTTATTGAACGCCTGAAAATAATACGCTATAAAATGCTTGCAATCAAACTTTCAAGCAATTACAAGGTCACATGCAATTATAAAAAGGTATATTGTAGACCACAATCTTCGCCAAGCTTCGTTGTTGCTTGTATTATCGTGAGAAATGTACCATACACCCTGGTTATCGTGAGAAATTTACCGAATGCCTGCAAATAATACGCTATAAAATGCTTGCAATCAAACTCTCAAGCAATTTCAATGTCACATGCAGTATAGGTAGACCCAGAGAGGAAGACAGACAGAGAGAGAGGGGAGGTCAAAAACATCTGCTAGGTGTGATTTCCCCTGGGAGGGAAGAGATTAGTTAGGGGCGTGCCCTGGCCTACATCAGACAAAGAGAGTACAAAGGAGTACAAACAAAGAGAGTGAGACAGAGAGAGAGAGAGAGAGAGAGAGAGAGAGTAGTGATAATATAAAAATGTTACACATATATCATATAATATATGAAAACATAATATATACGGTAGGCCTACATCTGTTCTCCACAATCATATAATGCCAAGCACAAATATTCAATCTTTGGTTGTTTGTATTACCGTAAGAAATTTACCGAACGCCTGCAAATAATACGCTATAAATGCAAAGGAAATTTCTTGTAGAGTGCAATTTTGAGGACGTAATGTGCTCTGAGAGAGAGCGGAGCGGTGATTAGGAGCATAAATTACCTCAAGACCGCTCGCCACACAGGGAATTCTATAAGGAAATTACCGTATTTTAGGGTTTTTGCACTCGTGTTTTACGATCGTTGAAAGACAACCAGTGATCGTAAAAGGATGGTTCGGGTGTCATTGGAAAGCTCAATTTACGCACTTTCAGGATACATACTTGTATTACGCTCTGGGTCTTGTTTATGCATGAAAAAGAGCACGGAACAACCCCATTTAGGTTAAAAAAAAAAACCCGCTGGGCGGCACAGTGAAATATACTCCACCAGCCGCTCGTAAGGTGATAAAATGCTTGCAATCACATTTTCAAGCAATTATAAAATATAAATTGTACTTACCAACACCCACACCAGTATGTTCTTCGTCAGGAACGTCTCCAATTTGCTCAAGGGTCTGTCCAATATCAACCACAACATCCACCCCACGCAAATTATGCTTGGGGTGAAAGCCTATGATCGGGTTATTTTCGTCTTCCGAGTCATCCACACTACCAAAACTCTCACCCAGACCTTCGACGGTTTCATCCAACAGCTTATTAGAAAGTTCTGAAGAGTTCAGCATGATATCTAGTTTCTGGGTGGTGAGCCGGGCGTGGTTAGTAGGGTGGCGCGACGCACTAGGGATTGGCGGCCACCGAATCGAACACGGGCAAATCTTGACCTTCCATTATGGCTGCTTGAGGGTCACTTAGTCACGGTCACGCAGTGGGGATGTGTGGGTGGGCCCTTGTAGTACACCGCCTGACCACCAAGTTTCGCTTTCCACCAAAATTAGGGCGGGAATACGCCCACGGACTTAAGTCCGACCCCGCCATTTAGTCCAATTTTCTCGTATCGGACTTAAGTCCGACCCCGCTAAATAAGGGTTAAACCAGCTGGTCAAGGCACCTTCGGTTCTGGTATTACGAACACCCACATCTGTCTCATAAACAGAGGGGTATTACAAACACTTGTAATATGGCAAGCCCCCAGCCACAGCCGCCCAGACGACCATCACAGAGAGAGGACGCGCACCTACCCCTTTCACCCACCCGAGGAGGGAGACCCCTACCCCTGCAGAGGTATACCTGACCCCTGTTTTGACTTCCGGGTCATTGCCAGGTAGCACAGGAATTCTTCCTATCAATGAACTAATCATGTATGACTAACACCCTTACTAACCTCTATTAACCCACAATAACCTATTAACCTTTCTTGCATACTCCGATTACCAAATTAGCACCTCAGCTATACCATAGAATGAAGACTGAACAATCTAAGAGAGACGCTCCTATCACAGATGTCCCAATCCTCCTCGCAAAGTAGATCCAGTCTCTCTCCCCTAAATACTTCCAGTATAGCCAAAATAGTACCTCTTACTAAGGCTCAGTTATATCACATTATGAAGGCTCCATACAGCCATGTGCCACAACAGTAATCACCACCTTACCTAGTTCCCGTATCAATTGAGAGCTCAAATAAGTCCATCAAAACTCGAGAATCCTATGGCCTACAGGGTCCAAAACCGAACCTATAAACCAAGCTCCAGCCCCCAGTAAAATCAGTTGAAAGATAGACACCAACCAGTGGTTGGTCACCAGAGTTGACCTCGAACTCTATCATTGTTTGTTGCTGAGAATTGAGTTCCAGAGCCGGCAGACTCCGTGGCAGATTTAGATAGAAGGATCTGTCCACGTACAAGAAATCTATGTGCACCTTATAACCTTCATACAGGCCGGGAAGCTGAGCGATCGACGTGAGATGCGCTTGGCGTTTATTCCGATCCAGATTGACAGGAATATCCTAATATCTGTGATTCAGGTCTAGAAACTAGTGGGTATATAAGAGTGTAACCAGCAACGATCGCCAAGAGATCCGTCTTGAGAACTTTCTACATATGGACCATCTGGGCGGCCGCGGAACCAGTCGTTAGCCCCCAACATCACGGACGCAAGATAACCAGGACCAGACCAATCAAATACTACCCAAGATTCACTCTATCAGTGCTACAGTGCTATTTAGAGACTTACTTATTAATATTTCTATGAAGTGGCTAGATCTTTGCCCCAGTATAATTCATATATAACCATTCCATTAGGAAGTGCTAAGCGTATCAGTGTTTATTAATTAACAGGCGATATTAACTCTCGTAATTACCCATATATCCAGAAATTATTACATAGAAGTGAAACCCTAGTGATATCTGATGTTCGCCCACTGATTTGCGTTATGTGTTTCTGATATGAGAATATAAAACTTAGATCAGTACCCCCTGAGGTTACTAGAATTCCCGTGCTCTAAAATACGCGTGTCTAATCTAGTCTGTGAACTACTACTTGTGCACCAGAGCTACCAGTGATAAATCTAACAGTGAATATGAATCTATAAGTAACATTGATGGTCTCCAGTATATAAACTTGTGAATAAAGCCAGTGATCAGAAGATTAATACCTGAACGTTGGAAGTGGGAGACTAGGCTCCATCCAGATCCACTTAATGCTAGTGTTGTTCAATTCTATAATTTGTCTTGTACGAGTATTCATACCTTCTTATGCTTCATATTAATCATCTTCAAGGAAACTATAGAAGTGTGTACATCAATAAAAGTGATCGTGTGTCTTGTTACCGTGTGCTTATTTTGTGTTCTCTGTTCCTCATACCTTGTTTTGTACATGCAGCCTTCTATACCCAGTCAGTTAGAACTCACATTACCCAAGTTAATCCTGTAGAAAAACAGGGCATAACAAAAATAAATACTTATGTATATCATTTCGTATATTATGTGGCTTGGTTATGAGGTGGACAGTTAGAACAATGTCTATACTTGTGTTCTTAACCCTTCCTCCCCGGGCTGACGACTAGGCCTATCCGGGCGATCTGGCCAAAAAACGTTTTATGTAAACATAGGCCTATTTGTGTTATTTTAGCTGCTAGAGAATTTACACAAATTTCAAAATGTAGCCCTTACTTGTATCTGTAGACTGGCATTAAGTACAGCTCTCTAGGTCAACTGATTCAGTTGTAATGACGATTTCCGTGGAGATAATTTTTCCGCGGATTTAGCAATATCGGACACTTAGAAACACTAATTTTTGCTATAACTAGCAATGGCAGACAAGGTCGGACTTCTTCTTCTTCTTGCTGAGGCTTGGCGTCGCTCCGATCGGCTTTGTAAACAAGCGTTTTGCCGCGCAGCATTCAAAACACGCTTAATAGGCTTTCAAGCTTAGGGATTTTAAAAGGACGCCTGTGCTCCTGGCCTTCGCAAGGTGCGTCCTTTTAAAATGTTGCCCGGGCAGGAAGGGTTAAGCAATTCTTTCCCTTCGCAGCACCAATAATGGATTAAATAACTGGAAAAATACGTTACCTTCAGAGACAGGAAGGGAATTCCCGTACTCTCTGTAAGCAATACTCTTTTTCCACAGTTTTTGTTCGGTACCAAATGTTGCGAATGGGAAGAATTGTTTAGCAATACAAACGAAAGAATACACATGCTAGTATTCTTTATGACAATATTGTTCTATAGAGGTAATGATAATGGGTTAACCATATATGGGTTATGGTATAGGGGTTAAATGTATTGATATATGGATAATGGCATAAGGGTATTGGTATAGGGGTGATGGTATATGAGTACTGGTATAGAAGTAATGGTATAGGTGTGATGATGTAATTGTAATGGGATAGGGGTAATAGTATAGGGGTAATTATATATTGGTAATGGTATAAGGGTAACGGTGTAGGGGTGATGACATAAGGGTAACGGTATAGGGATAATGTTATAAGGGTAATGGTATAAGGGTAATTGTATAAGGGTGACGGAATAGGGGTATTGATATAGGGGTAACAGTATAAGGGTAATGGTATAGGGCTAATGATATAGGGATGATAGTATAGGGGTAATGGTATACGGGTAATAGTATAGGGGCAATGATATAATGGTTATTATATAGGGTTGATTTTATATCCTTTATAATTATCAATAAAGATAATAGTTAGCCAAGGTGTCCGTAGCGTACTTCCCCCGTCTCCCTCACTTCCCTAGGACTTCCCTACCTAAACCGCTCGTGTGACATCACCTTAACTCTGTCATGCTCTTCTTCCCGTGTGATTGGTCTGTAGGTTTTCCTTACATATCACTAATGTGTTACTTTTTCCTATATTTGTTCTAGTTTCAAATCATATTCACTAGTCAGTCATTCTTTGGATTTCGCTTATTATGGTTATTTATTAATTTGTGCTCAAGTCTTTATCTGTGTGTATGTTAATCCCACCAAAACTTCCTTCTTTGTATTCCATTGTCAATGAGCGAACCAAAGCCCTCCAGTCATGTCTTCCTGCGTCACACACACACACACACAAACATATTCAAAACACCCTCTCTTTTGCGTATATAAACAGTATATATATTGTATATATATATATATATATATATAAATATATATATATATATATACATATATATATATATATATATGTGTATATATACTGTATATATATATATGTGTATATATATATATATATATACAGTATATATATATATATAGAATTATATATGTATAGATATATACCGGTATATATATAGTTTTGTTTTGTTTTTGTTTCTATATATATTTTGTTTAAGTTTCCTCCCTAGGCTTTTATAAATCTTAAAAAATACTCCCAAGATCCCTATTCGAGAAACTGTTTTGCAGTTTATTGGTTAGAAAATATCCCGACTTTGGAAGAAAATAATTACACCTAAATGGCACGAACAGTTTGAATTAGAACCAATTTCCCATTCCGGCCATTGATCTAAACGGCTCCAGACTAAACCCTTCACTCGGATAACACTGATTGGATTCATAGAACTACTCGGCTCTACCCAAATAGACAACAGACCATTCCGGTTGTACTAATATGGCCATGAGCGAAAACGGCCTTGGACCAAACCAGCCGCAGGCTAAAATTATGGCAGGTAAAAACAGCCACGCCGGATACTAAAAGGGCCAATAAAAGTATAGCTGTTAGATAATTTCGCTCATGGACCAACACATCCACAAACCAACACAGCTACACCCTATTATGGTGAGTCGGTCAGTACTGATGGACTATATTCGACGACTCTACTTTCCACATCAGTCATGTACCACTTCGGTTCCCAACAAATCGGCCGCGGACTAAAATTGCCACGGACAGGACGATTAGCCCCAGTTTTGAGATTTTAAGACATTCGTCTCATTAGCTTGGCTATTTTAAGACCTTTAGCTCTATTCTTTGTAAATATTATATATGAGTACCAATTAGGCGTCGTTTTTTTTCCTGGAGAGCGATAGCGAGCCTGTTTATTAAAAGGGGACGGCCTTCGGCCAGGGCTTTATTCTACCGAAAACATTCAAATCTCGAAGGATGGGGTGGGGGTGGGGGGGTATTCTTTTGTTTGATCTTCTTGGAGGTAGAGGGAAGAAGCTTAAAATCACAAACACATCTCCCCTTAATGTCACTTATTCTGGTTTGCACGCATGGTGGAGCTATGTGCTCTACTGATTATATTTGTTTTTGGTTTGTATCCACTCCTACTATTATTATCCATTGTCCACTTTTCTACCTCTGACAAAGTCTTATTGATTAAAGCTTGTACTATCATAAGGTTCCTACATAATTATAGTTATTCCATAGAAACAATGATGAGGAGAGTCTTGAGCAGGAACTCTACCTCAATACCTCTTGTGATGCACCGTAGCATTAACATTTTTGTTTGGTAACATGATTTAGGGCAAATAAAGCTAAATATGTACCAAAGTATTGTTAATGTTTCTAGTCTTACAAAAATCTGTACATTGTGTAAATTAATAGTGATATGCTTTTCTAAGAAACTAATTGGGTTTATTATTACCAATATACTTTAAATGGGCATAATGCTATAAACACTTTAATTACCCTTTTCATACCTTCTTTAAGCCCACATTTATTAGAGTGTACGTATTTTGAAATTACTGAGATATTATATAATGTGTTGGTAAGGTGAAATTGATTGGTAGGAAACTGAAATTGATTAAGCGGTGTACGGTTTATTTATTTGTTTATTCTTTTATATATTTATTATTTATTTATTTTTAATTCCTAAACCTCCATCAAGCTTAAAAATTATCCACAAGATCCCCGTGCAAGATATATGTGTACAAGGCCGGTTCTTCCAAAAAACTCGACACCTAAAATGCATGAACGCTCGTAATATTGACAACTAGCCTAATTTGAATGAAGGGTCTTAAAATCGATTGTGGGGCTATCGTCTTAAAATGTTAAACTAATGGGGCTAAGCATGAGGGCGAAGGGGGTCCAGTAAAACAAATACCTCCCTGTATGGTATGGATATAATTGGAAACACGATATGCATGCACTGTAAAACAATAAGGGTACGAACATGTATATAAAAGCTATGAGTACATAATTATACTGTATATTGTTTAACCTTTATATTTACATATCAAATGTGTTTTGTTGCTCACAATCCACTTATATAAGGGTATATTGTTATGGATGTTTTTATTACCCTTTTCATAGATTTGTGCAATTATATATTTAGAGTGTAGCAATATATAAAGTATGTCATAATATGATACTGTAGATGAGAATAACATGTTGTATTATTTGGTATTCACACCTAATACAAACACACACTATAATCATGTAACTATTTAATAATGGAGTTCATTGAGTTCATCCTTGAATCTCAAGTACAGTAGTGGACGGTATATAATTCCAGCAACCCATTGTTTCCCCAAACACAATAACTTTTACAATAGGAAAATCCCTGCAGTGATAGTACTTGTCAGCAATTACAATATAAATAAAACAAATCTGGCATAATTCGTACCTTAAACTAATATAGTCTTACTGTCACACCAAGGAAAGGTTTATTGTGAGTTCTGGAACTATATAACCTGTATGTCTATTTTGGTAGTTATCTTGAAGTTTATGGTGAACGGTCGATAATGAGGATGGAGCAATATGGCAACTACGACAATATATGGGATGTACAGTATATAAGAAGACTAAGGAAACGTTACATTACAGTACAGGTTCTCTTCACACAGGAAGCATCACGGGACAGAGCAAGAGCGGAAGGACAGAACGACAGACTTCTTTCATTCGTGGATACAAATATCTCGACAAACATGTAAGATTATGACTGCCTTGTTCTTTATTTACTAAATCTGTGTTAATTTTATATTTTTTACTAGAATTTACCTCAAGCTGATCACACAGTCATTAAAGTACACAGTAACTTTATGTATCTTTCATTACATCAATTATCCAACAATTTTGTTAAACTTCCAATAGTCGTGTATCTTGAAAAAACATGTAATATATACAGTATAGGTATATATAAATATATATATATATATATATATATATACATATATATATATATATATATATATATATATATATATATATATATATATATATACTGTATATATATATATATATATATATATATATATATATATATGTATATATATATATATATATATATATATATATATATATATATATATATATATATATATATATATATATATATATATATATATATATATATATATTTTCTTTAATACATACGAGGTTGAAAGAAATGGCAATTTCTGCGTTGGAAATTTTATTATTCAAAGTTTCCAGGTCTCTGATGAGTTTTCGCTGGGTGGCAGGAAGTAGATGAAGGAGATGAGCAAAATTCATGGTGGTACATGGGAACCCCCTCCGCCCCATCATCTCCCAGATCCCCACTGCCACCTACCAGATCGCCAAGGCCCTGAACAACCTCCTCACCCCCTACGTGCCCAGCCAATTCAACCTTAACTCAGCCCACGATTTCTTGGAAATTTTACGAGACGCCCCCCGTAACAACAACCACACTATCGCCTCTCTCGATGTAGAAAGCCTGTTCACCAACGTGCCAGTGGATAGGACCATTGACATGATTCTACGTCGAATTTATCATTGCCCTGATACACCTACACTGGACATCCCGGAGAAAGGCCTGAAAACACTACTGGAGCTATGTACCAAGGAGGCCCCCTTCCTTTGCCCCCGGGGCAACATGTACAAGCAGATAGACGGTGTGGCGATGGGCAGCCCCCTAGGAGTTCTTTTTGCGAACTTTTTCATGGGTACCATCGAGGAAGAGCTCCTAGCTGCCCAACGACCAGCCGTCTACTGTAGATACGTGGATGACATCTTCGTGCAAATCAAGGACCTCCACGAACTACAGGAACTCCAGCGTCGCTTCATGACCTCCTCCGGACTTAACTTCACCTTTGAAAAATCTAACAATGGACAACTCCCCTTCCTCGACATCCTCGTAGCTCTGAACGACCATGGGTTCAAAACCACCGTCTACATTAAACCTACTAACACAGGACAATGCCTCAACGGCGATAGTGAATGCCCCCGCCGTTATCTTCTATCCTCCATCTCCGCCTATGTTAGGAGAGCCCTCACGCACTGCTCTACCTGGGCCGACACCCACCAGGAACTAGAAAGACTATCCCAAGTTTTAGTAAATAACGGATACTCCAACTCCGACATCTCCAGCACCATCAACCACCATCTTGAAAAATGGTACACCCAAAGCCCTCCCAACATTGACCCCCCAATGAAATTAAGATCTTCTACCGCAATTACATGTCCTCTGAACACAAAAATGACGAGGCCGTCTTAAAAGAAATAATCTCCAAGCATGTCCACCCAACCAACCCGGAAAACAAAATCAAATTAATAATTTATTACAAATCCCCCAAGACCTCCAACCTCGTTCTCCGCAACAAACCAGCCTCCACCAAGATAAAGAGCCCGATGACCGACGATCACGTCAGTTACCAACATACCTGTAATTATGAGGACTGTGGACCTCATTCCTATATTGGTATGACGCAGACTCGTCTTTCACGTCGGTTAACTCTTCACCTTCAGGCTGGAGCCATCAAAGACCACTATCTCACCCCTAACCACCCTCACCTCACACGCAACGAGTTAGAGAAACACACCACCATACTCGATAAAGAAAGTGACCCAAGGAGATTACCTATACTTGAAGCTTTATATATCCAAGCCTTACATCCCAACATCAACAACCAAACTCTGGACCTTCAGATCCTTCCTTCTGCCAAAAGGCACTACCCTACAGGACCTAACACCCCTCCTCGCCCCCCGGTGCCCTTGACGCAGCCCCCCGCGCTACCTCCTTCAGCTTCGTCTTCTGCAGGCGCCACACAACTTAGGCCATGCCCCTCGACACGCAGCCAATCAGCTTCGACCCCACCTACTGACCACCATCCCGCATCCAGTGCGCATGCGTGAAGCGGTTAACCCCTTTCTCTCCTAGTTTACGCTTCCACCAATAGCAGAGTTTTGCCCCCTGTTTTCCGCCTCCTCTGATCCTCCACCCTCTATATATACCCTTCCTGTTTACCTTTTATATCATTCCTTCCTTACTTGATAATGCTGGTTGTCCAGTGAAACGCGTCGTATATCCTGTATCATCATGTACATTTATGTAACCCTGTACCACCATGAATTTTGCTCATCTCCTTCATCTACTTCCTGCCACCCAGCGAAAACTCATCAGAGACCTGGAAACTTTGAATAATAAAATTTCCAACGCAGAAATTGCCATTTCTTTCAACCTCGTATGTATTAAAGAAAATTTATTACCTGGCTTCACTAACATATATATATATATACCGGTATATATATATATATATAATATATATATATATATATATATATATATATATATATATATATATATATATATATACAGTATACATATATATATTTATATATATATATATATATTATATATATATATATATATATATATATATATATATATATATATAGATATATATATATATAAATAATTATATATCAATATATATATATATATATATATATATATATATATATATATATATATATATATATACCGTCTTGTTTATTCAATCAATATCATAAGAATTCACAAGCATTATCCTTCTTGTCAAATATTAGCATCGTTCACATCATCCGTGGCTCATATTTCCAGTCACTTAGTCTGCATATGATATGTTCTATGTCTTCTTTTCGCACTGGCTACATTCCAATATTACAACCAGACTACACCATATAAATAAATTAGACATTTAGTAGAACAATCAGAAATCTCAGTAAGGAGGGTTTGAGGTGGAGGCAGCAGTCCATTGAGAATATAATAGGAGTATAAATAGATGTCAGCAAAGATAAAATAAATGGGCACTAGTCAAGAGCAAGTAAACAATCAACTTAAATCACTAATCTGTACACAACTATAATGTATCTACATTCTCTCTCTCTCTCTCTCTCTCAGTAATGCAGTCACGTCACTTCACAGTTGATGTTTTTGTTTACAATAGGGGAGGTTCCATCTCCCTCTAGCAGATATTATGACTTCCCTTTATATAATTTAGGATAGATTTTTACAATCACGACCAAAGTGAAATGTCTTGCTTACTTCCATAATCACATTACATTTTGTTTCTATGTTCAACTTATTCATAGGCTGTCATAGCCTTCCTTGAAAATAGCTTTTCAGTCTAGTATTTTTCCTAAAAGTATATATTTACAATAAAATATACACAAAATACATAGATAATATAAATTAAAAATTAAAATTAAAAACCATATAGGAAACAAAAGCAAAATGTTCTGAGAGTATAAGTGCTGTTTCGTTTGCCACCGCTCAAAATATCAATAATTCTCACATCGCTGTTCGAACTCTTGGTCTCAACCAAACCTTGTCCACATTCAATATCCGATTGTTTTCTCGTGATTGTAGGTAAGTCTGTCACCAACCACACCAGTTTGTATTACCCATCGCTTAGTATCTCCCTTATATTACCTCAATATGCATAGATAGTTCTGCGGATTTATATTGATGAGATAGCATACATTGGTGGAAATGTATAAGTAGAGGTTTCGATGTTTTCATTTCCTTCTTCTTATGTTTATTGTTTTCGTTGTTGTTGTTGTTGTTGTTGTTGTTATTAGGGTATGCATTGTTTATTTATTTATTGTTTTACAGGAAGGGACAAGTGATGTTGATCCTGGTGTTGGTGGTGATGGTGAGCTACGGAGAGGCCACTCCTCAATACAACACAAGACCCAGACCGGTACGATATGTCATGATACATAGGTTTATGATATAGCATTCTCAAATGTTTTTATTAATCTCTATAATTACTTTATAATTATGACCAAGGTTATATATTGTTTTCAAATGTCCTATACAGAGGAAGATTTGTTTTTTATATATGATCACCTTTTAAAATCCGATTAACGAAAATTATAATAATAATAATAACAAAAAAAAAATCATATGAGCTATACAGGGGGTTCCAAAATAGATTTGCCAATCTTTATGACATGATTATGTAGATGATTCCAAGCTTAAAATGTTCCTATAACAAAACTAATGGACATCTCAACCATTATAGAGATTTAGAGAGTTTTACATAGTGTCCTCTGCACCACTGTAATGTAATATAACATCTTAACACTAGTGTTAAGATGGTGAAATATTCACATCTAAGTGAGAGTGGAATAGACGCTTTGACAGATGGGCAAGCCTTATGGGGAAATACATGCGAACATACCATTTTCAACATATATCTCTGTAACGGTTGAATTTTGGAATTGTTCTTATGGAACATTTATGCCGAGATGTTTTTAACAACTTAATGCCAAAGTTTAGCACACCTATTTTGGGACACCCTGGAGTATATGAATTATTTCATCTCAAATCTCTCCCAGGATGTATTTTGAGGCTCATTTAAAGTATATAAAACAAATCTGACCATACACTTAAGGGGAGTTTTTTAGTTTGTTCCCTGGACCTACATCAAGTTTGAAAAAGTAATAATAATAAAAACAGAAAATATACATATAATTTTAATGAACAACCGGATTCCCCTTTGAAATATATTTTCCAAATATTTTGGTAGAAAAATGTTTCGGCCAAAGGCCAATTCCTCCTAAATTGCAAGGCTATCTCTCGCCAGGAAAATATCGACATTTAAATGGCACTAACAGTCTTAATAATTAGCAACAAAATGGGGAAAAAGGTCTTAATATTGCCCAACTAATAGGGCTAATGTTTTAAAATCTCAAAGCTAATAGGGCTAAACATGAGAGAGAAAGGGGTCCAGAAATAACAGCCCTAAATACATTATTTTCGTTTGTATCTGTATATTCATGTATTTTCCAAACAAATTATCTTGAGTAGAAAACCTTATTTTAGTTTGACCTTCATAATAATATATTCAGTGGAAGGATGCTACTGTTTCCACTTTACATAATTGGTATTGTTTGGAAGGACTTATTAGTGCAATTAAATGTATCAGCTGGAAAGCAAGGATACTATGAAACCTAGTTATTTCGAAATTGTCAATATTTTGTGTTTATGCAAGGAAATCCGTTTGAGAACTATAAATGTGTGTGTGTGTGTGTGTTTGTGTGCGTGTGTGTATGTGTGTGTGTGTGTGTGTGTGTGTGTATACTTGTATCAGTTGTTATATGTTATGGTATATTGTTCCTCCTCAGGCGTGTCCTCTTGTGTACCACACCAACACTGTCACTCTCCACCACACAAAGCTCATTGAGAAGGTAAGCTGCTCTTTCTGGTTTAAGGGAAGGTTTATGTATTTACTTGATTATTTAGTATTTTTTGAATTCCTCTCCAGACCTCCATCAGGCTTTCAAAAAATATAAATAAATTACCCATCTTCTATAATTATTTATACATTTTTCGGGAGAAGAATGTCCCGTCCGAAGGCCAGTTCCTCTCAAATTGAAGACTTGCTATCACTGGTCAGAAATAAATCGACACCTATATGACATGAAAGCTCTTATTTTTAACAAGGAAATGTGGCAAAAGGTATTAACATCACCAAACTAGTGGGTCGAACATCATAAAATTTCAAAACAAATGGGGCTACAAATGATGGTCGATACAAAAACATAAAGCTCCCCTTAAGACGTAATATGCTAATATGCTGACGTATGACTTAGGTGAGCTTTACCTTTATACTATATAATATGATACTCTACCCCAAAAGTACACAACTTTAATAGGCTTAGTAAGGATCTGTGGTAACCTAACAGCTAAGGCTAATAAAGATGGTTTGTACCCCATTCGATCACGAGGGGTCCTTCCTAAGTGCAATACAATTGTGTAATGTTATCCTGAATATAATAATAATAGTGGCGTCATTGTATACTGAAGGGGTTAAATGAGTTAGTGACAATGCCATTAAGACAAAAATATGTCGACCATTCTCAAAAGCTCAACAAAACTTATTCATAGTTGAATTCACAAATATTTTAAGTATATAGCAAACAATGCCAAAAAAACATATACAGTATCACTTGTAATTTCGAAATTACGTTCTCCCAATTAATTACGAAAATCCAGAGTGTTGATAAGCGTTCATCATGTGATTTTTATGTTGATTATGCTCATCTGTAAACAGTATTTACGAATTAGACGTGTTGTATTCATAAATGCCATATTCAAAAGACCACAATAGAATCTACGTATACATTTTTAAATGACACCCGGGCTCCTGCCCATCTGCCGTGGTGTCCTTTTCCGTTAGTACAGAGTCCACCTGGCTAGGCTGCGATGTGGGCACCATCCAGCCCTTTTGAGTTATCAGAAGAGGCTGGATGACTCCGTCCAGGACACCTGTCCGGGTTGTAATACAACACTGCACACTATCAAATACATTATGGAAGACTTCATAACACACAACCACTTACACCAACAACACAACACACACTCTTTGAGAACTTTGTGGGAAAACCCGGTCTCGGCTGTGGAATTCCTTAGGAGCTTGGGGCTGTTCGGCCAGGCAGCCTAGGGAACTACTACTACTACTACTACTACTACCCTCAACTCTGACATATCCCTCTAAGTTGGAAGGTCACCATCTTGACAATCGAGCCTCGCCACACCCTTCTAAGTATAAAGGGTTGTGATACTGCTCCCTCAAACCCCTCTACCGTGGTTTTGTCTCCAGCGTCAAGCTAAAACCATGAGGTTGCCGTGGCGTTTCACGGATTTAGTTATCTAAACCTAACTTGAACTAAACCAACCTAACATAAGCTAGCCCAGCCCAACCTATCCTAATTTAATCCAGCCCATTCAGTGGATTAGGGTGCGATATCATTGAATTTTACTATATCTCCCCTTACCACCCACGATCATTCACAATCCATTCAAACCTTCCATAATCACTCTCTATATTTACCTACATCACACGCGGCCATTAATTATCCACCAGCAGTAATCACGATCACTTTGTCAACTCTAATACCAAAGATCTATCTCTAGCTAGTAGTAAGGACCCGCTGGGAACATATTATCTCAGTTATTTCATAGCTCACTTATTTAGCTCGACACTTGGGAGATATCTGTGATCGAGGTACTCATTTGCCAAGTTGGGTAACACGAGGTATAAATATGTTATAACAAACTCCTTTCTCACTCCAGACGGCGTACGTGACGAAGACGGTGCCCTCGTACATCACCAAAACGCAGCCGGTGGCCCATTACGTCACTGCCACCGTTCCGTCCTACGTCACCCAAACCGTCAAGCACACCGCCTACGTCAGCGCCCCGTGCTACCAGCATAACAACAATGGTGGTGGTGAGTAGTAAAGGGAGATACTCTATTTAATTTTTACTTGGCGTAAAGTTTACTCCTTTAACAGCTATTATTTTTACAATACGGTATCTGCATGATATTATTGCCATGTTTTCACAAGCAACATCACATTTGGCTGTTAAAACGTTGTAATACTCGAGTAATGAAACGCCAATCCCCCTTTTTTTTGTGCCAGCATAAAAAATTGATTACAGTTGTCTCAAACCCCTGTCATAAAAACACTCAAGTACCCTATGCTGGCTAATTCGGTCAACCACAGCTGATCAGATATTGCTAACACCAATACTATACCCTGTTCTAAATGTGTAGGCCAGAAAAAGTGAACCCAAACCCCTGTAACCTAAAAAGAGCTAGAACATAATGGGCTGTAAATTACCACAACAATTCCCTGACTAACCCTTCCCAAATGGTAGAAATATTAGCTCGATTACACTAGTCGTTTGTGAGTAATACAGTTTAATGGTCAAGAATTGTGGCCTACTTATTTGGAATGGGGTATAGCAGGTTCACCCAACAAGACCCTCATTAAAAAAAGACCGTTTACCTTGTAGTCAAGCCTTCCACCATAATCAACCCCTTCAAGATTATGCCGCATTTTGGTAGCTCATTCTGGTTATCGTTAGACGATTATATGTAGCTTAGGAAGGATATGTGAACATTAAAAGTGTAAAGAACATTTAAATTAATCCTCTGACCTCTATATGCCCTTCCTGATCTGAATATAATCGTCTAATATGAGCCAGAAAACATAAAATAAATGCGTCATCGTATCTTGAAAGGGTTAATTCAGCATAAGTTATTTTATCAATCTTCATCTTTTGCCTCCACCACCTATATTAATGGGAGAATTTCACTTAAGGATTTGTTTGGATCTCCTTCTCCCTCGTGTTTAGCCTCATTTGTTTTGAGATTTTCAGACGTTAGCCCCATTTGTTAGGCGATTTTCAGTCCTTTCGCCCTATTTCTGTCAATTTTAAGATCTTTCGTGCCATTTAATTGGCGTTTTGTTTCCTGGCGAGCGATAGCGAGCCTGTAATTTAAGAGGAACCGGCCTTCGGCCTGGGCATATTTCTACCGAAATATGTACGTATTTATTTCAAAGGGGGGTCTTAAGGGCACACTTTCTTAGCTAGATGGATGTCTAGGGAACAAGCTGAAACTCTCCCCTAAATAATCATCTATGTTATTTTCAGGTTACGGTAGTGGGTACAACGGATAAATGAAGGAAACAAGCAAGTAACTAAACAACGAAGGTAGAAATGGAAGACATAAGGAAGTAAAGGGTGAGAAAGGCTAAACTTCTTCAACTTCTGCCTTTGAACCTACAGTATAAATACCGGCGTCCAACTTGCTGGACAACCTGTTTTGACCACTGGTATTATGTTAACAGACTAATATTGGTTAACTTTACCAACAAATAGAAAAACAATGCATCTTGATTTTGGAAAGGTTATTGTCTTCTTTAGGATTTGTATTTTTCACATCATTACTTTATACCTTCACAATAATAATGTTAAGTTTTTAGGCGCGTTGTGGCGTTATATTTGGTTTATTTATGAATAAATATGTTGTCTTTGTTTTATGAGTCTCAGTTATTAATACCGTGTGTAAAGTACAGTAAGCAGGATGATCTGTATTCTTGTATCACCTCTGCAGCGTGATAGACTGATTGCCGTCTAATTGCAAACAGTCACAAATGTCATTCGTAGAATTACATTCGACGAATCGAAGGCTATCCCCTTCAGTAGAGCTATCATGTTTTAGCTGTAGAAGTCCTTCCTAGCCTTTATATATTTGCGTTGTATCAAGTAGAATTAAATTGAATATAATGAAGGCTAAACAAAAGATGGAGTCGTAAACATCCATGTAGAATATAAATGCAATAATAATGTAGGTTTCTGAAGGATAGAAAGTATGATAAATTTGGCTTTATGTATTCATAACTATGCTAGGACCGTATTCTAGTTATTTATTCGGTTAAATGTCGATGCCTATACCTCTAACTTCCATTGTTATAGCCTGAAACTCGCAAGTAGTCACATGGTACCATCGTACTAAAAGGTTTGAAGGTTTTCCTGGGTGATATTGTAGTGGAATATTATTAACTGCATTGTTATTATTATTATTATTATTATTATTATTATTATTATTATTATTGATGATGCAGCCCTACTTCAACCCATGCAGTATACGACAGCGCTTCTCTTTATTATATTCGAGCTATCATTGGTCCATGGTATTCAGTTTGAGAGAGAGAGAGAGAGAGAGAGAGAGAGAGAGAGAGAGAGAGAGAGAACTATCTATCAGTGAGTCATCGGTTAGATTCTGGACGAACCCACACACCACGGATCCTTCAATTTTCTCGTCAAAGAAAACCTACCCAGTTGTTAGGAATATCCCTGTGTGCACTGACTCAAACCGGCTGAGAAACCTGAATTAACACATTACTACTACGATACTGCACACGCGCCCGTACACACGTTTAGTCAATAAATAAATGTATAAATTAAATAAAAGTTATTAATATTATGTTGTGTGAAATCTAGAATTATAAACATTAGGTCGAACCTTCTACAACGTGAAGCCATTAGTTCTAGTTAAGGGCTCTCAGTAACACATGTGGACTGTGCAATTACAGTTCATGGGCAAGGTTTTCGGCAAACTATTAATTTTAACTATATTTTCACGACCAGAACCACAAGAACATATTCCACTAGCGCGGCACCAGGGCCACAGACACGCGAAGGGATATCCCATCACTGTGATGGTTGATTTACTGATATATAGCACATACATACAAGCAGACAGACACACACACACACGCACGCTCACACACACACACACACACACACACACTGACAAACACACACAAGCGCATGCCCAAAATGTGTCTGAAATCCGCATTTCAATCCAGAAGTAGGCCCAACATCTGCCCCCAAAACACACATTTTCAAATTTAGCACAGCGCTCACATGTTTTTTTTTATGTGGATGAGTGAGACAAAAAGCAAAACTGCTTGTGATGAGTGCCTCCCCCAGAGTTGAAAGAGTGACAGGGCCCAAATCAAGGAATGTACGAGCCAAAATACCTGGACACACAGAGGTTGAAGCAATTTAAATGAGGGAAACATTATACATGCTTTCCGGAAGAGAGTTCTAGATCTCAACTATTGCTTAGAAGAAAGATTGAGAATATCGTTTCACTCTTGGGTTGCAGAGTTGCACAGAGTATGGGTAGGATTATGTTGCAAGTTGGGTGCTTTATGCTCTATGTAGAGGAGGTGATGTACACTGACAGAGCTCTGAAGAACACTGATTATTGTAATAACGGTAAAATAGTGAGAGATATGCAACTTTGCGGCGAAAAGGGAGAGACGACAGAGAATCGGCGAGTGGACGTGAGTTAATGAGACAAAATGTTTTTTTATTCTACATTGTCTAGAAGAGCTGTGTGAGAGGAATCTCCCCACACATGTGAACAATACTCATTACATGGATGCAACATGCTTTGCAGGTGCAAAGAACCCCAGGAGGCAGTTGAGTGCACCCGGCTTCTGGGAAGCTGTTTTAGCAAGAGTGATAATATGGTCTTTCCAAGGGATATAACAAAAAAAGAGGCACCAAAAATATTAAGAGAAGATGGAGGGATAATTTGTATGTTATTGAAGAGTAAGTGGTAGTCTTGTGGAAGGTTGTGACGAGTAGACAGATGGAGAAATTGAATTTTGGAAGCAAGGTTTTCTCGGCCCCAATTAGAGATAGTAGAAAGATCAGAAGATAGGTGTGCCAAGGCTGTGTTACGCAGGTTTTGGAGGGATTGCTTGCTTGGTTGTTGTGAAAAACTAGTTAAATAGTGTAAGGTAGAGTCATCAGCATATGAGTGGATGTGACTAGAGGTACAGTTGAGGAGATCATTAATGAATATTAGAAAGAGAAATGGAGATAGGAGAGACCCCTGAGGAACAGTGGAGTTGATAGGTTGAGGAAGTGAGCGATGGCCATCCAAAATCGCAGCTATGGAATGACCAGAAAGGATATTAATGATAAAGGCACAGATTGAAGGATAGAAACCAAAGGAGAGTAGTTTAGAGATTATGACATTTGTGCCATACTCTATTGAAGGCTTTCAATATATCTAGCGCAATATAAACAGTTTCACCGAAGTCCATAAAGGAGGATGACCAAGAGAAAAGAATGAAGATCACCAGTAGAACGACCCCTAAGGAAGCCATACTAGTGATCTGAGGGTATATTATGAGAAGATAAATGCTTAAGAAATTTTGAAGTAAGAATAGTTTAAAACAAACTTTGGAAATGCAAGGAACGAGAGCAATTGGATGATAGTTGGAGGGTTGGGAGCAGTCACCCTCCTTTGGGACAGGTTCAATGAGAGCAAACATCCAGCAAGAAAAGAAGGCGTTAGAGTAGAAACAGAGATTGAATAATTTGCCTGGGCAGGGAGTCAACATGGAAGCACAATTTTTGAGTGCAACAGGAGGAACACCATACGGTCTGTACACCTTCTTAGTATTCAGCCCAGAAAGGGTAGACAATACATCTTTAGAAGAGATTGCGATATTAGGCAAAAGTAGACGAGAGGGGGATGGAGAGGAAGGTATAGCGCCGGTATCATCCATGGTGAAGCTTTTAGCAAACGTTTGGGAAAAGAGTACATCTCTTTCAGTGGAAGAAGTATCGGTAGTGTCCAGACGGGAAAAGGGGAGGGAAAGACAAGGAAGAATAATTGTTGGAGAGGTTTCTGGCTACATGCCAAAAATCTTGGGAAGAGCTAGAGTTGGATAGTTCATCACATTTATTGTTGATGAAAAGAGTGTTTGGTGATTCGAATAAGAAATTTTGTTCTATATGGATGAGGGAGATAAAAGGCAAAACTGCCTGTGACAAGTGACTCTCCCAGAGTTGAAAGAGTGACATGGCCCAAATCAAGGAATGTACGAACCAAAATACCTGGACACAGAGTTTGAAGCAATTGAAGTCATAGGATGAGGGAAAGATGGATTCAGGGAGAGAGCTCTAGGGCTCAGATGTTGAATAGAAGACAGATTGAGAATATCGTTTCACTATTGGATTGGAAGTTGCACAGTGTAGCGGTGGGATTGTGTTGCAAGTTGGGTGCTATGTGCTCAACGTAGATGAGGTGGTATACATTCGAATATATTCAGCATTGCAAATAAATTATATAAAAAAAGAACTTACACATATACTGTCATGCACACAAGTATTCTATAATACGTCATATACACGAAAACATAATACGAACACTAATAAACAAATAATCATAACTAACACAAACACGTCGTTGTATGCACAACAATATGATACCACCTATGTACACATGCAATTTAAGACCTTGATATTCTATATGTTAAAGCCTCTGTCACACTATGCCGATTTAAGTGCCGACGCTCCACGACTTAAGCACCCGTCACACCTAGCCGATTTTAGGCCAAGACTGTCCGCGACCTAAGGGTCGCGGACAGTCTTGGTCTACGTCGCCGCGCATCATGGCCGTCGCCAACATAACAAACAGGTCGGGATGGGTCTTCACATACCCCCTCAAAAGTTCAACATGCACAACTTTGAAAATCAAGTCGGCGTGGAGTGAGGTCAAAAAATGGGACGTGAAGGGGACGGGAGGCTGATGGCGTGTGACGGCGCTTGACGGCGCTTGACGGGAAAAGGTAGGCGTCAGTGCGGCAGCACACGGCGGCACACGGCACCATAAATGAGGTCTGCGTCAGGCGGCGTCACCATAACAACCTGCGGGGATCAGCGGCGGTTTGCGGCGACCCAACGATGCCCTAACGGTCAATATATAAATAAACGACATAATTAAATAATTAAATAATAAATATATTATCAATAACCATCAAAATATAAGATTAGGTATATTAATTACAGAAAAAATTAAAAATAACAACATTCAATACATAATTAAATTAATAATAATAATAAAATAACAGAATTAACTGAAATAATCAGTTAATAATCAATACTGAAGGGGTCGCCGTCCATCGGCACAGTAATGCATATTGACGCCGCCCTACCTCCTGTCGACGCCATTCGTCAGGTCGTTGTCAACGCGCTACGCCGCAGATCGGCACTCCAGCGGCGACCTAGGTCTCACCTTCAGTCCTGTATGGGCGCCGCTCTACCCCGTCAGGTCGCCGTCAGGCGGCGTGGCCATCCATACTGCGTGCCATCCAAAACTCACCCCCCCCAAATCCATAAGCTCTCCGCCGAAGGTCGGCACTCCTGACCACGACTAAAGGTCGTGGTCAGTCGTGGCTCAAGTCTGCATGGTGTGACGCCTGCTTTAAGGAGTGGCGATACAAGGGGGAGACTACTGCCAAGTATTGTGGGTGATAGAGGGGCGGGACGCCCACGGCGGGCAGTATGGACGGGCATGCCGCCTAACGGCAACTGGAAGGGGTCGAGAGGCAACCATAGGAAGATAAATGACGCCGCTGGGGCGCCGTCCTTCGCCGTAGCACGCAAACTGCTTGGCGACAATGCTCCTGACGAGCGGCGCCTATAGGAGGTAGGGCGGCGCCGATAAATACTACGGCGGCGATGGACAGCCACCATGTCACACTAGACCCCTACTCCGTCACACTTGATCCCGACCGAGGCAAACCGGTCCGTCAGAGGCGACGTTTGTGTGTGTGGGGGGGGGGGTAGTTAAGCTTGAGATCTAGGGACGAAACTGAAAACATAATACATAGATCCATAAATGAGAAAACAAAGGCGCCCATCTCCCCTTAATTAAGTGTTATTTTTTTGTGTAATTGGTAAAACAAGGCCATCTATAGTTAACCCTTTCAGTACCGGTGACGATTTTCTCGTTATAGTCTGGCAACTATTAGGTTATTGTATTATGCTTACAAAGGGCCTATAGCAATCACAATACCTCCATTCCTCTCATTTATCTTAAGCTGCATAAAATCGTCTAAGTATAGCAGAACTATGACAAAACAGACGCCACCGCTATTGAAAGGGTTTATAGATAGTCACTCGTTGATGGGATTGGATTAAGGGGACAGTGGTGATTTTTGGGGTCTATTTATTTATATATTAATTAATTTTTTAGTTTCCTCGCTAGACCTCCATCAAGGTTAAAACAAAAACACCCCCAAAACTATCTATCAACGATGTCCCGTGCGACATTGCCAGGTCGCGGACTCACGGTATGCCCTCCCCCTATGATGGCGCCTGGGCGTTACCGGGTCGCTGCCTGAAGGCGACCTACCTTATAAGCGGCGTCTGACGCAGACAGGCTGGCGCCCTTGCAACATATGACGCATACCAGACGACGCCTGACGCCGCCAGCCTACCGTTCCCATGCCATCAATTTACTAGCCGCCGACTCAACTCATGAGAGTTGTGCATGTCAAACTTTTCCTGAGGCCCCTGACGACCTCTCCCGACAGATCTCTTGAGTAGGCGCCCACCCACGTCGCGCGGCGATGTAGGCAAAGACCTGCTCCCGACCCTTAAGTCGTGGAGCGTCGGCACTTAAATTGGCATAGTGTGACAGAGGCTTAATAAGCAATATGAAATATGTTGTTAGTAGTGTAGAAGTAGTAATTTATATAGTGGTCGATCTACTGGAGGAAGAGTAACCCAAGAAAGACACCAAGTTAAATGGCACTTTTGGTGTTGTATAACTACTCCCATATTTCACCCAAAGACACAAAGTTTAATGGCACTGTTCGTATCTTCTCATATTTCACTCCACAGAAACAAAGTTAAATGGTACCCTATTGTTCGTGTCTTCCCATAGGTCCATCAACTCTAACATACTGTACACTCTTGGACAATAATATCATTATGCCCTCCTTAACATATCAAGAGAGACTGAGAGCAGGAGAGAGAGAGAGAGAGAGAGAGAGAGAGAGAGAGAGGAGAGAGAGAGAGAGAGAGAGAGAGAGAGAGAGAGAGAGAGAGAGAGAGAGAGAGAGAGAGAGAGAGAGAGAGAGAGAGAGAGAGAGAGCGGAGAGAGAGAGAGAGAGAGAGAGAGAGAGAGAGAGAGAGAGAGAGAGAGAGAGAGAGAGAGAGAGAGAGAGAGAGTATAAATAGAGTGATACAAAATACACATGTCTTTCAGCAGGCTTCCTAAAAACTTGGATATCCCCAGCCCCAGCATCCAGCGAGACAGATTACTCATTCATTACCACAACATTAGTGAGCCCCGAGGTATGACGGCACAAGCACCACTGGGACGGTGCACGGTAGAGCACGTACCGCGGCCACGTATTATCATAAATGGAGGGGGAGTCGCTTGTTTTTTTCCCCTAAATATAATCTGACAATTTTCGTCTGGTGATTTAACCAAATATGCCACTACACCGAGTAGGTTACACCCACGTAATAGTCGTATCTCAATAACACTGCTGTAAACTACAGTAAGCTTACTTATTTGTTTATCAAAATAGTTTACTGCTGCATAAATAGGCAAATGTGACTGTTTTAATTAATATTGTGAATTTGAGAATAAGATAATAAAAATAAAAAAATTAACTATTGACTGAATAAAACTTCGGATCTCCTTTTATTTATTTATTTTTTATTATTATTACTATATTACATTTTGTTAAGCTCCCTAGACCTTCATCAAACTTAACATGTACCCCTAAGACCCCTCTTTTGGTAAACTTGTAAGTTTTTTGCAAGATAGTTGGTCCGGTCAAAGGCCGGTTTCTCCTAAATTGCAGGCTCGCTTTCGCTCGCTCGGAAAGAATCGACACCTAAACGGCACAAAAGTTCTTAACATAGACAAAGAAATGAGTCAAAAGGTTTTAAAATTGACAAACTAATGGGAAAAAGGTCTTAGATTATATAAAACTAATGGGGCTAAGCATAAAAGAGAAAGGGGTCCATAAAAAAAAACACCCTCTTAATGCCACCTAATAATAAAAGTAAAATACCACAGGAACGAAAAACCTGAGAGCGAAACCTCCAACCCTAACGAGCCACAGGAACGAAAATCCTGAGAGCGAAACTCCCATCCCCAACGCGATCCCAGGCCCCTTTTCCATTCCCGATTTGGTCTCTCTCTCTATCTCTCTCTCAATTCATTCCACATACTATACGTCTCTCAATCACAGTCTTCTAATATACAAACCACAATACTTTACTCACTGATATTCTTGATGTACCACCTAAGTATGTATTTAATTATGTAACCACCATACAGGCTATAATACTTTCATTGTGTAGGTTCGAGGCGATCTAAGACACCTTAGCTTCCATTTCACACCAAATCAGATCGTGATTACGTCAGCCCTGTATTTAGTTATATAACAATCATAGTCCCCCCCCAATTCTAGCAATTCTATGTCTCTAACCTCCCGTTGTTTTATCCACTAGCTATATATTCCCAACCTTTAACCATGACTCTATACACCCGATAACCCTATGCCAGTTATTGTATTGATTTAGGCCTGTTAATTCGGATAAACTCACTATGACAATCTGCAGACGATTATCAGGAGATGCAGGAAAGCTACCTCGTATCTCTCTCTCCATGACGAGTATAGATATATGTACCCCCGTGCTCAGTCTTGCCTTGTTTTTCTAGTAATTAAGTGTATAATTATATAATATTCACCGGAGTATGCCACCAGTATTGATATGACATAGCGGCACTATCCTTGTGTCGTATTGTGCCACGTGCATACCAACCCGGTTTCATCATCTTATTAGGACGACGGCTATAATGTCGTCATTCATGCATGTATTCAATCCTTAGGTTAATTATCTTTTATCCGCCATTGTGTTCATCTCTTCCATTTACTTTTCCACAATTGTTATACGTCTTCCAATCACCTCCTTCGTATCCACAATCCACACTACCCTATTTTGCTTCGTGACCCTATGCTCAGTGGTACCCTGTTTTGGGTCATCCTGTCCGCTTATCCTTCACGCCCCGCTGCACACACCACCCTACCTGTTCGATCGTAGGGAAATGCCACCCCTATGTCCAGCGCATTAAGGGTCACTACCCTAGGTCACGAGCGGCGCGGCGCCTAGCTTCAAACCACCCCCTTTACAATTCACAACCCTCCCCCACCTCGCGTATCCACTACCCCTCGTGTCCTACACCTCTTACCCGCCGGACTCTACCTACATGATGATGAACATGAATACACCTTAATTTAATACACCCATGCCCTGTCCCTAAGTTAGGATATCAATATCAACATACCCTAAAATACCTTGTCTTGCCAGACTAAGTTTCTGAAGACCAACCGCCCCCATAAATTTATGTATGTTCTTCCATCCGAGAAGTAATATGTTAACCCCTGTCTTGCCAGACTAAGTTTCTGAAGACCAACCGCCCCCATAAATCTATGTATGTTCTTCCATCCGAGAAGTAATATGTTAGCCCCCTAAAATACCTTGTCTTGCCAGACTAAGTTTCTGAAGACCAACCGCCCCCATAAATCTATGTATGTTCTTCCATCCGAGAAGTAATATGTTAACCCCCATGTCATAATTGATAAGAAACTATGATACCCACGGGTACACCATTGTATATATAACCATTATTCCTGTAAGACCTAGACAGAGATAATGACTGAAGATGTTAGCCACCATGCAGTAACTCTAATTCTTACCCCAACCAGAGATTGTATAGATAACCCTCTTTTACCATTGTCTCGACGCATATCTACCACGAAACAATAACGAAGCTACCCCTACGAACTGCCGCTTTCTTTGGTATATATTTCATAGAAAACGCAGTTCCCAGGGACAACTAGATCAGCAAGAAATCGTGTCAAATAATAGTGTCCATAACCCCTCGTATTGACGAGTAATAGTACACTATGTTTTTCTCTACTTTTATCCACAGTCAAGCACACACCTACAGCTAACCTCATCTTCCCCACAGTCCACAGGATTCTATAATTTCCAGACTCATATACCACCACCTATTGCTCATCCCCCGGTAGCGTTTGATTACCCTACCTTCCCTGTCGGTAACCCCCAGTCTAAGATACCAACTGTAGCCTAATTCCCCCCCTACGCCCCGAGACCTTAGGGTCAAACTTCCACGTAGCCCCCCTTAACCCTCTCCCTCTCGTTAACCCCCACGCTCCTCCACTCCCTCCTAACCTAGCCTCTCCACCATACCCCCTGAATATCCTTAACTTTTCCGTTACTAACATTCTCAAACCTTTTGTATATATACTCCTATCCAGCCTACCATCCCCCAGTAGGAAGGAACACCATTAGAACTTTACTAACCCTTTGCATGACATCTATTCCCTCACAACCCATTCACAACCCTGTACCAAATGATCGTCAGTGCGAGGCTAGCCGCCTCGCCAGTGACTAACTTCTATTGCCATACTTCCAGATAAATGTGGCAGAGTTAACAACCCAGTCTCCACCACATCCAACAAACCATGCAATTAACAACCCAACCAATTAAACCAGCTGGTCAAGGCACCTTCGGTTTTGGTATTACGAACAACCACATCTGTCTCATAAACAGAGGGTTATTACAAACACTTGTAATATGGCAAGCCCCCAGCCACAGCCGCCCAGACGACCATCACAGAGAGAGGACGCGCACTTACCCCTTTCACCCACCCGAGGAGGGAGACCCCTACCCCTGCGGAGGTATACCTGACCCCTGTTTTGACTTCCGGGTCATTGCCAGGTAGCACAGGAATTCTTCCTATCAATGAACTAACCATGTATGACTAACACCCTTACTAACCTCTATTAACCCACAATAACCCATTAACCTTTCTTGCATACTCCGATAACCAAATTAGCACCTCAGCTATACCATAGAATGAAGACTGAACAATCTAAGAGAGACGCTCCTATCACAGATGTCCAATCCTCCTCGCAAAGTAGATCCAGTCTCTCTCCCCTAAATACTTCCAGTATAGCCAAAATAGTACCTCTTACTAAGGCTCAGTTATATCACATTATGAAGGCTCCATACAGCCATGTGCCACAACAGTAATCACCACCTTACCTAGTTCCCGTATCAATTGAGAGCTCAAATAAGTCCATCAAAACTCGAGATCCCTATGGCCTACAGGGTCCAAAACCGAACCTATAAACCAAGCTCCAGCCCCCAGTAAAATCAGTTGAAAGATAGACACCAACCAGTGGTTGGTCACCAGAGTTGACCTCGAGCTCTATCATTGTTTGTTGCTGAGAATTGAGTTCCAGAGCCGGCAGACTCCGTGGCAGATTTAGATAGAAGGATCTGTCCACGTACAAGAAATCTACGTGCACCTTATAACCTTCATACAGGCCGGGAAGCTGAGCGATCGACGTGAGATGCGCTTGGCGTTAATTCCGATCCAGATTGACAGGAATATCCTAATATCTGTGATTCAGGTCTAGAAACCAGTGGGTATATAAGAGTGTAACCAGCAACGATCGCCAAGAGATCCGTCTTGAGAACTTTCTACATATGGACCATCTGGACGGCCGCGGAACCAGTCGTTAGCCCCCAACATCACGGACGCAAGATAACCAGGACCAGACCAATCAAATACTACCCAAGATTCACTCTATCAGTGCTACAGTGTTACAGTGCTATTTAGAGACTCACTTATTAATATTTCTATGAAGTGGCTAGATCTTTGCCCCAGTATAATTCATATATAACCATTCAATTAGGAAGTGCTAAGCGTATCAGTGTTTATTAATTAACAGGCGATATTAACTCTCGTAATTACCCATATATCCAGATATTATTACATAGAAGTGAAACCCTAGTGATATCTGATATTCGCCCACTGATTTGCGTTCTATGTGTTTCTGATATCAGAATATAAAACTTAGATCAGTACCCCCTGAGGTTACTAGAATTCCTGTGTTCTAAAATACGCGTGTCTAATCTAGTCTGTGAACTACTACTTGTGCACCAGAGCTACCAGTAATAAATCTAACAGTGAATATGAATCTATAAGTAACATTGATGGTCTCCAGTATATAAACTTGTGAATAAAGCCAGTGATCAGAAGATTAATACCTGAACGTTGGAAGTGGGAGACTAGGCTCCATCCAGATCCACTTAATGCTAGTGTTGTTCAATTCTATCATTTGTCTTGTACGAGTATTCATACCTTCTTATGCTTCATATTAATCATCATCAAGGAAACTATAGAAGTGTGTACATCAATAAAAGTGATCGTGTGTCTTGTTACCGTGTGCTTATTTTGTGTCCTCTGTTTCTCATACCTTGTTTTGTACATGCAGCCTTCTATGCCCTGTCAGTTAGAACTCACATTACCCAAGTTAATCCTGTAGAAAAACAGGGCATAACATTGGCGGCAGTGGTGGTTCTTGATTCGGATAGAAGATTTCATTGCATTACATTTTTTGAAACAGACGAAGCATGGTAACATCGCAAAAATGGCAGCTCGCTATTACACTCACATTCCCAAGTATGATGTAAACACGTATGATATCGCCACTTACTTAGACATAGTAAAGCCAGTGTTAGATTTGGCACTTCAAAATGGCCGCGAGAAAATCGCTGTTGCATTATTGCACATTATGCAGTTGGGAAAAGCCGTTTCCCAAATTGCTGAACAGGTAACGCCAAAGCTTACCTGGAACCAGTTTCGATCCCTCGTGATCCGGACCTTAGGGCCAATTTTGGGTTCCCTCGTCGCCCCCAAAATAATAAAAGTCGACGAGATCAAGTATGAAGGGGATATCAATGTGACCCTCGTACAACTCTACAGATACGTGAGGACCACGTATAGCTCTCAAGATGACGAGCAACAAAATGAACTCTTATTCACCGCATTGTTCGACATCCTCCCACCCCACATCACCGCCCATCTCGACCTGGCTCATTCGAAGAACATATGCTCTCCATCAGAGAAATGTGCCAACTCGATCAAGTGGTATATGAAGGACGCCTGGACGTCACCCTAACCAAGGTATGGGGGCACATCAAATCCGCATGTCCCTCACGAACCCTTGAATACCAAGAACAACAGGTGTTCCTCTCCCTGGTGAACCTCCTTCCGGTAGACATCTACCAACATTTCATGGACCATGGGACAGCGAGTTTCCACCAGAACATCCGAGAAATACGGAAACTTCTACAGACACCCACCACTCCAAACAACTCGCCAGCTATGACCAATGAGGAACAACCCTTCACCATTACCAACTCGAGTCCGAGGTCTGTTCACCCACATCCATCCATTCCCTCACATTCCCCCTTAGTAAATGAAGCTCTTGAGATTTTTTCACCCCCAGCCATGTCTAAACACCCTGTGAATCCCCTATCCACCCCTTCAGCCCCTATCCAAGAAAGTAAACGTATTCCTCCACTGAACACTATCATCAATAAGTCCCTCCATTCCCCTAAGGAATCAAACTCCGTGCACCCTTCCAAAATGACTCCCGATGAAAGTCCAACCCCAGTGCACTCTTCCTTGCCTCTATCCTCTCTGACCATCCCTAAATTTTCCCCTGCCCAGCCATCCACCAACGATAATCTTCCATCAATTGTGTTACCCCATAAACCCCATCCTTTTTCTATGCCTGCCAACAAACCACAGCACGCAGAAATGGTCACCCCCACCGTAACCAATTCTCTTTCAATGTCACCCCTGAAAAATGCTGGTCAGAAAATGAGCCCCCCTCCACTCTCTCACATGCCCCTGTCATCCAAGACCAACCTTCACCCCCGTCAATCCCTCAACAACCTGTCACGCCTCTCACTTCCTCATATTCATCACCTGTCCCCCCCTCAAAACTGTCAACCTCACCCCCCCCCACCATCATCTCCCCACATGCCCAACCTCGGCGAACCCCTTCAAACACCCGCATCAACCAAGAATTCTACAGCTCCGCCTACCTCCTATTCCCCCCCTCCCTTGTCACCCTCTCCAACATTACCCGAACCGCTCCTGAATCCACCTCCAGTAACACCCCCGCTCGCCAACCTACCTCTGCCCCATAATCCAGCACCAGAACCAAAATCTCCATCAATGTCTCCTTCATCCATCCTACCAAATTCCATTGTTTTCCGAGACAAATCTCTTCCGCAACAATCTCTCCAAACTTACCTACTCACCCCATCCCCACAATTTACCTGTCAATCTCCCACACCCCCACTCTCCAAAACCCCAGATCATCCTAAACTCTCAACCTCCACCAATTCCCACCCTGCCAGCCTAACCTCTCACGACCACATTCAGAACGAAAAATCACCCCCGTACATAACCCCTACCTCCTCTTCCCCCCCTATCTTACCCCCCTCTTCACCGTTACCCCATCCGCCCCAAATTCCACCCCCAAAGATCCCGCTCGACAAAATACCACGCCCATCCAAATCCAACCACAAAACTTTTTCCACCTTGACTAACCCCCAAAATACTACCCTCTCTCTCGCCCCAAACAACATAATCAACCTCTCAACCTCAACCACTCCTCGAAATCCCATCCACGTCTCTCCCGAAAATAAAATCAGTCCAAATTCAACCCCTCTCAAACCACAACCCTGCCTGCCCAGACCCCCCCCCCCCCCCCCCACCATCTCCCTATCAAATCCCCACACTCCAAACTACCCGATCATCGTAAACTCTCAACCTCCAGCCTTACTCACCCTTCCCCCAACCCCACTCACGACCACAACTCTCTACACAATTCAACCCCTCCCCAGCACCAACCTCTTCCGCAACAACAACCCTGACTCGACCTGCCCGTTTCACCTTTAAACCCCCCCTATCACTACCCCGACCGCAACCTTTCAAACCTCCCTCCAAAACTGGCCTGGGCCAGCTCTCACCCAGACCCACATTCCTAACGGCAGACCTAACGGGATATACCACCACCACCCCTACCAATAAACCAGACCTTCACCAAGACTAACGGTGACCCTAACTAATCCAGCCCCCCCTGATGATGATGAGGATGTTATTGTACTGGATTTTCCATGGGATTTTGTTTTGTATTGTTCTCAATTCCTAAGCGATTGGGCATGATTCTATAAATTTACATGTTTTCCATATACTGTATATATCATATATTTTTTTCCTTAGTAGTACTCCCTTTCTTGTTAGCCTACACTTTTCTTACTATCTTTTAAATTTGTTTTATACATTGTTAAACACTTTAGCTCTTCTTAATTTTCCTGTGTTCTTAATTATCTGTTCTTTCGTCAAGTTCTTTTATCCTCTTTTCTCTCCTTTTCCTTCATCTATGTATTTTCTTCCCTCGTTCCCTTCTTTCTTGAATAGTAACTCTCCTATTAGTTTTCAGTGTCTTGGATATATGGCCTGAGTAATCTTGTTATTTTTTTCCTAATTTCATTATATTATTCACATTCCAGGATAAAATGTTTTAAGTTTTTGTCTCTCTTTTCTAAACAGTCTGTTGCTAGTCGGGATGACAGTAATCTTCGTCCTCAGCGACAGGCTGCCATTTCCCTCCAACCTAACCCCCTCACCGACCTGACCTGGCCCCCCTAAACAAACCTACGTACTCCAACCTTGAGGTACGAGGTCGTACCTCATATAAAGGCGACGGAAGTAAAATACCACAGGAACGAAAAACCTGAGAGCGAAACCTCCAACCCTAACGAGCCACAGGAACGAAAATCCTGAGAGCGAAACTCCCATCCCCAACGAGATCCCAGGCCCCTTTTCCATTCCCGATTTGGTCTCTCTCTCTCTCTCTCAATTCATTCCACATATTATACGTCTCTCAATCACAGTCTTCTAATATACAAACCACAATACTTTACTCACTGATATTCTTGATGTACCACCTAAGTATGTATTTAATTATGTAACCACCATACAGGCTATAATACTTTCATTGTGTAGGTTCGAGGCGATCTAAGACACCTTAGCTTCCATTTCACACCAAATCAGATCGTGATTACGTCAGCCCTGTATTTAGTTATATAACAATCATAGTCCCCCCCAATTCTAGCAATTCTATGTCTCTAACCTCCCGTTGTTTTATCCACTAACTATATATTCCCAACCTTTAACCACGACTCTATACACCCGATAACCCTATGCCAGTTATTGTATTGATTTAGGCCTGTTAATTCGGATAAACTCACTATGACAATCTGCAGACGATTATCAGGAGAGATGCAGGAAAGCTACCTCGTATCTCTCTCTCCATGACGAGTATAGATATATGTACCCCCGTGCTCAGTCGCCCCCCCTTGCCTTGTTCTTCTAGTAACTAAGTGTATATATAATATTAACCGGAGTATGCCACCAGTATTGATACGACATAGCGGCACTGTCCTTGTGTCGTATTGTGCCACGTGCATACCAACCCGGTTTCATCATCTTATTAGGACGACGGCTATAATGTCGTCATTCATGCATGTATTCAATCCTTAGGTTAATTATCTTTTATCCGCCATTGTGTTCATCTCTTCCATTTACTTTTCCACAATTGTTATACGTCTTCCAATCACCTCCTTCGTATCCACAATCCACACTACTCTATTTTGCTTCGTGACCCTATGCTCAGTGGTACCCTGTTTTGGGTCATCCTGTCCGCTTATCCTTCACGCCCCGCTGCACACACCACCCTACCTGTTCGATCGTAGGGAAATGCCACCCCTATGTCCAGCGCATTAAGGGTCACTACCCTAGGTCACGAGCGGCGGCGCGGCGCCTAGCCTCAAACCACCCCTTTACAATTCACAACCCTCCCCCACCTCGCGTATCCACTACCCCTCGTGTCCTACACCTCTTACCCGCCGGACTCTACCTACATGATGATGAACATGAATACACCTTAATTTAATACACCCATGCCCTGTCCCTAAGTTAAGATATCAATATCAACATACCCTAAAATACCTTGTCTTGCCAGACTAAGTTTCTGAAGACCAACCGCCCCCATAAATCTATGTATGTTCTTCCATCCGAGAAGTAATATGTTAACCCCTGTCTTGCCAGACTAAGTTTCTGAAGACCAACCGCCCCCATAAATCTATGTATGTTCTTCCATCCGAGAAGTAATATGTTAACCCCCTAAAATACCTTGTCTTGCCAGACTAAGTTTCTGAAGACCAACCGCCCCCATAAATCTATGTATGTTCTTCCATCCGAGAAGTAATATGTTAACCCCCATGTCATAATTGATAAGAAACTATGATACCCACGGGTACACCATTGTATATATAACCATTATTCCTGTAAGACCTAGACAGAGATAATGACTGAAGATGTTAGCCACCATGCAGTAACTCTAATTCTTACCCCAACCAGAGATTGTATAGATAACCCTCTTTTACCATTGTCTCGACGCATATCTACCACGAAACAATAACGAAGCTACCCCTACGAACTGCCGCTTTCTTTGGTATATATTTCATAGAAAACGCAGTTCCCAGGGACAACTAGATCAGCAAGAAATCGTGTCAAATAATAGTGTCCATAACCCCTCGTATTGACGAGTAATAGTACACTATGTTTTTCTCTACTTTTATCCACAGTCAAGCACACACCTACAGCTAACCTCATCTTCCCCACAGTCCACATGATTCTATAATTTCCAGACTCATATACCACCACTATTGCTCATCCCCCGGTAGCGTTTGATTACCCTACCTTCCCTGTCGGTAACCCCCAGTCTAAGATACCAACTGTAGCCTAATGCCACCCTACGCCCAGAGACCTTAGGGTCAAACTTCCACGTAGCCCCCCTTAACCCTCTCCCTCTCGTTAACCCCACGCTCCTCCACTCCCTCCTAACCTAGCCTCTCCACCATACCCCCTGAATATCCTTAACTTTTCCGTTACTAACATTCTCAAACCTTTTGTATATATATACTCCTATCCAGCCTACCTTCCCCCAGTAGGAAGGAACACCATTAGAACTTTACTAACCCTTTGCATGCCATCTATTCCCTCACAACCCATTCACAACCCTGTACCAAATGATCGTCAGTGCGAGGCTAGCCGCCTCGCCAGTGACTAACTTCTATTGCCATACTTCCAGATAAATGTGGCAGAGTTAGCAACCCAGTCTCCACCACATCCAACAAACCATGCAATTAACAACCCAACCAATTAAACCAGCTGGTCAAGGCACCTTCGGTTCTGGTATTACGAACACCCACATCTGTCTCATAAACAGAGGGTTATTACAAACACTTGTAATATGGCAAGCCCCCAGCCACAGCCGCCCAGACGACCATCACAGAGAGAGGACGCGCACCTACCCCTTTTCACCCACCCGAGGAGGGAGACCCCTACCCCTGCGGAGGTATACCTGACCCCTGTTTTGACTTCCGGGTCATTGCCAGGTAGCACAGGAATTCTTCCTATCAATGAACTAACCATGTATGACTAACACCTTTACTAACCTCTATTAACCCACAATAACCCATTAACCTTTCTTGCATACTCCGATAACCAAATTAGCACCTCAGCTATACCATAGAATGAAGACTGAGCAATCTAAGAGAGACGCTCCTATCACAGATGTCCCCTCCTCGCAAAGTAGATCCAGTCTCTCTCCCCTAAATACTTCCAGTATAGCCAAAATAGTACCTCTTACTAAGGCTCAGTTATATCACATTATGAAGGCTCCATACAGCCATGTGCCACAACAGTAATCACCACCTTACCTAGTTCCCGTATCAATTGAGAGCTCAAATAAGTCCATCAAAACTCGAGATCCCTATGGCCTACAGGGTCCAAAACCGAACCTATAAACCAAGCTCCAGCCCCCAGTAAAATCAGTTGAAAGATAGACACCAACCAGTGGTTGGTCACCAGAGTTGACCTCGAGCTCTATCATTGTTTGTTGCTGAGAATTGAGTTCCAGAGCCGGCAGACTCCGTGGCAGATTTAGATAGAAGGATCTGTCCACGTACAAGAAATCTATGTGCACCTTATAACCTTCATACAGGCCGGGAAGCTGAGCGATCGACGTGAGATGCGCTTGGCATTTATTCCGATCCAGATTGACAGGAATATCCTAATATCTGTGATTCAGGTCTAGAAACCAGTGGGTATATAAGAGTGTAACCAGCAACGATCGCCAAGAGATCCGTCTTGAGAACTTCTACATATGGACCATCTGGGCGGCCGCGGAACCAGTCGTTAGCCCCCAACATCACGGACGCAAGATAACCAGGACCAGACCAATCAAATACTACCCAAGATTCACTCTATCAGTGCTACAGTGTTACAGTGCTATTTAGAGACTTATTTATTAATATTTCTATGAAGTGGCTATATCTTTGCCCCAGTATAATTCATATATAACCATTCCATTAGGAAGTGCTAAGCGTATCAGTGTTTATTAATTAACAGGCGATATTAACTCTCGTAATTACCCATATATCCAGATATTATTACATAGAAGTGAAACCCTAGTGATATCTGATGTTCGCCCACTGATTTGCGTTCTATGTGTTTCTGATATGAGAATATAAAACTTAGATCAGTACCCCCTGAGGTTACTAGAATTCCGTGCTCTAAAATACGCGTGTCTAATCTAGTCTGTGAACTACTACTTGTGCACCAGAGCTACCAGTGATAAATCTAACAGTGAATATGAATCTATAAGTAACATTGATGGTCTCCAGTATATAAACTTGTGAATAAAGCCAGTGATCAGAAGATTAATACCTGAACGTTGGAAGTGGGAGACTAGGCTCCATCCAGATCCACTTAATGCTAGTGTTGTTCAATTCTATCATTTGTCTTGTACGAGTATTCATACCTTCTTATGCTTCATATTAATCATCATCAAGGAAACTATAGAAGTGTGTACATCAATAAAAGTGATCGTGTGTCTTGTTACCGTGTGCTTATTTTGTGTTCTCTGTTCTTCATACCTTGTTTTGTACATGCAGCCTTCTATTCCCAGTCAGTTAGAACTCACATTACCCAAGTTAATCCTGTAGAAAAACAGGGCATAACATTGGCGGCAGTGGTGGTTCTTGATTCGGATAGAAGATATCATTGCATTACATTTTTTGAAACAGTAGAAGCAGGGTGACATCGCGAAAATGGCAGCTCTCTATTACACTCACATTCCCAAGTATGATGTAAACACGTATGATATCGCCACTTACTTAGACATAGTAAAGCCAGTGTTAGATTTGGCACTTCAAAATGACCGCGAGAAAATCGCCGTTGCATTATTGCACATTATGCAGTTGGGAAAAGCCGTTTCCCAAATTGCTGAACAGGTAACGCCAAAGCTTACCTGGAACCAGTTTCGATCCCTCGTGATCCGGACCTTAGGGCCACTTTTGGGTTCCCTCGTCGCCCCCAAAATAATAAAAGTCGACGAGATCAAGTATGAAGGGGATATCAATGTGACCCTCGTACAACTCTACAGATACGTGAGGACCACGTATAGCTCTCAAGATGACGAGCAACAAAATGAACTCTTATTCACCGCATTGTTCGACATCCTCCTACCCCACATCACTGCCCATCTCGACCTGGACGGCTCATTCGAAGAACATATGCTCTCCATCAGAGAAATGTGCCAACTCGATCAAGTGGTATATGAAGGACGCCTGAATGTCACCCTAACCAAGGTATGGGGACACATCAAATCCGCATGTCCCTCACGAACCATTGAATACCAAGAACAACAGGGGTTCCTCTCCCTGGTGAACCTCCTTCCGGTAAACATCTACCAACATTTCATGGACCATGGGACAGCGAGTTTCCACCAGAACATCCGAGAAATACCCACCACTCCAAACAACTCGCCAGCTATGACCAATGAGGAACAACCCTTCACCATTACCAACTCGAGTCCGAGGTCTGTTCACCCACATCCATCCATTCCCTCACATTCCCCCTTAGTAAATGAAGCTCTTGAGATTTGTTCACCCCCAGCCATGTCTAAACACCCTGTGAATCCCCTATCGACCCCTTCAGCCCCTATCCAAGAAAGTAAGTGTATTCCTCCACTGAACACTATCATCAATAAGTCCCTCCATTCCCCTAAGGAATCAAACTCCGTGCACCCTTCCAAAATTACTCCCGATGAAAGTCCAACCCCAGTGCACTCTTCCTTGCCTCTATCCTCTCTGACCATCCCTAAATTTTCCCCTGCCCAGCCATCCACCAACGATAATCTTCCATCAATTGTGTTACCCCATAAACCTCATCCTTTTTCTATGCCTGCCAACAAACCACAGCACACAGAAATGGTCACCCCCACCGTAACCAATTCTCTTTCAATGTCACCCCTGAAAAATGCTGGTCAGAAAATGAGCCCCCCTCCACTCTCTCACATGCCCCTGTCATCCAAGACCAACCTTCACCCCCGTCAATCCCTCAACAACCTGTCACGCCTCTCACTTCCTCATATTCATCACCTGTCCCCCCCTCAAAACTGTCAACCTCACCCCCCCCCACCATCATCTCCCCACATGCCCAACCTCGGCGAACCCCTTCAAACACCCGCATCAACCAAGAATTCTACAGCTCCGCCTACCTCCTATTCCCCCCCTCCCTTGTCACCCTCTCCAACATTACCCGAACCGCTCCTGAATCCACCTCCAGTAACACCCACGCTCGCCAACCTACCTCTGCCCCATAATCCAGCACCAGAACCAAAATCTCCATCAATGTCTCCTTCATCCCTCCTACCAAATTCCATTGTTTTCCGAGACAAATCTCTTCCGCAACAATCTCTCCAAACTTACCTACTCACCCCATCCCCACAATTTACCTGTCAATCTCCCACACCCCCACTCTCCAAAACCCCAGATCATCCTAAACTCTCAACCTCCACCAATTCCCACCCTGCCAGCCTAACCTCTCACGACCACATTCAGAACGAAAAATCACCCCCGTACATAACCCCTACCTCCTCTTCCCCCCCTATCTTATCCCCCTCTTCACCGTTACCCCATCCGCCCCAAATTCGACCCCCAAAGATCCCGCTCGACAAAATACCACGCCCATCCAAATCCAACCACAAAACTTTTTCCACCTTGACTAACCCCCAAAATACTACCCTCTCTCTCGCCCCAAACAACATAATCAACCTCTCAACCTCAACCACTCCTCGAAATCCAATCCACGTCTCTCCCGAAAATAAAATCAGTCCAAATTCAACCCCTCTCAAACCACCACCCTGCCTGCCCAGACCCCCCCCCCCCCCCCCACCACCATCTCCCTATCAAATCCCCACACTCCAAACCTCCAGATCATCGTAAACTCTCAACCTCCAGCCTTACTCACCCTTCCCCCAACCCCACTCACGACCACAACTCTCTACACAATTCAACCCCTCCCCAGCACCAACCTCTTCCGCAACAACAACCCTGACTTGACCTGCCCGTTTCACCTTTACCCCCCCCCCCCAATCACTACCCCCGACCGCAACCTTTCAAACCTCCCTCCAAAACTGGCCCTGGGCCAGCTCTCACCCAGACCCACATTCCTAACGGCAGACCTAACGGGATATAAGACTAACGGCGACCCTAACTAATCCAGCCCCCCCTGATGATGATGAGGATGTTATTGTACTGGATTTTCCATGGGATTTTGTTTTGTATTGTTCTCAATTCCTAAGCGATTGGGCATGATTCTATAAATTTACATGTTTTCCATTACTGTATATATAATATATTTCTTTTCCTTAATAGTACTCCCTTTCTTGTTAGCCTACACTTTTCTTACTATCTTTTAAATTTGTTTTATACATTGTTAAACACTTTAGCTCTTCTTAATTTTCCTGTGTTCTTAATTATCTGTTCTTTCGTCAAGTTCTTTTATCCTCTTTTCTCTCCTTTTCCTTCATCTATGTATTTTCTTCCCTCGTTCCCTTCTTTCTTGAATAGTAACTCTCCTATTAGTTTTCAGTGTCTTGGATATATATGGCCTGAGTAATCTTGTTATTTTTTTTCCTAATTTCATTATATTATTCACATTCCAGGATAAAATGTTTTAAGTTTTTGTCTCTCTTTTCTAAACAGTCTGTTGCTAGTCGGGATGACAGTAATCTTCGTCCTCAGTGACAGGCTGCCATTTCCCTCCAACCCAACCCCCTCACCGACCTGACCTGGCCCCCCTAAACAAACCTACGTACTCCAACCTTGAGGTACGAGGTCGTACCTCATATAAAGGTGACGGAAGTAAAATACCACAGGAACGAAAAACCTGAGAGCGAAACCTCCAACCCTAACGAGCCACAGGAACGAAAATCCTGAGAGCGAAACTCCCATCCCCAACGAGATCCCAGGCCCCTTTTCCATTCCCGATTTGGTCTCTCTCTCTCTCTCTCTCAATTCATTCCACATATTATACGTCTCTCAATCACAGTCTTCTAATATACAAACCACAATACTTTACTCACTGATATTCTTGATGTACCACCTAAGTATGTATTTAATTATGTAACCACCATACAGGCTATAATACTTTCATTGTGTAGGTTCGAGGCGATCTAAGACACCTTAGCTTCCATTTCACACCAAATCAGATCGTGATTACGTCAGCCCTGTATTTAGTTATATAACAATCATAGTCCCCCCCAATTCTAGCAATTCTATGTCTCTAACCTCCCGTTGTTTTATCCACTAACTATATATTCCCAACCTTTAACCACGACTCTATACACCCGATAACCCTATGCCAGTTATTGTATTGATTTAGGCCTGTTAATTCGGATAAACTCACTATGACCAATCTGCAGACGATTATCAGGAGAGATGCAGGAAAGCTACCTCGTATCTCTCTCTCCATGACGAGTATAGATATATGTACCCCCGTGCTAAGTCGCCCCACCCTTGCCTTGTTCTTCTAGTAATTAAGTGTATATATAATATTCACCGGAGTATGCCACCAGTATTGATACGACATAGCGGCACTATCATTGTGTCGTATTGTGCCACGTGCATACCAACCCGGTTTCATCATCTTATTAGGACGACGGCTATAATGTCGTCATTCATGCATGTATTCAATCCTTAGGTTAATTATCTTTTATCCGCCATTGTGTTCATCTCTTCCATTTACTTTTCCACAATTGTTATACGTCTTCCAATCACCTCCTTCGTATCCACAATCCACACTACTCTATTTTGCTTCGTGACCCTATGCTCAGTGGTACCCTGTTTTGGGTCATCCTGTCCGCTTATCCTTCACGCCCCGCTGCACACACCACCCTACCTGTTCGATCGTAGGGAAATGCCACCCCTATGTCCAGCGCATTAAGGGTCACTACCCTAGGTCACGAGCGGCGCGGCGCCTAGCCTCAAACCACCCCTTTACAATTCACAACCCTCCCCCACCTCGCGTATCCACTACCCCTCGTGTCCTACACCTCTTACCCGCCGGACTCTACCTACATGATGATGAACATGAATACACCTTAATTTAATACACCCATGCCCTGTCCCTAAGTTAAGATATCAATATCAACATACCCTAAAATACCTTGTCTTGCCAGACTAAGTTTCTGAAGACCAACCGCCCCCATAAATCTATGTATGTTCTTCCATCCGAGAAGTAATATGTTAACCCCTGTCTTGCCAGACTAAGTTTCTGAAGACCAACCGCCCCCATAAATCTATGTATGTTCTTCCATCCGAGAAGTAATATGTTAACCCCCTAAAATACCTTGTCTTGCCAGACTAAGTTTCTGAAGACCAACCGCCCCCATAAATCTATGTATGTTCTTCCATCCGAGAAGTAATATGTTAACCCCCATGTCATAATTGATAAGAAACTATGATACCCACGGGTACACCATTGTATATATAACCATTATTCCTGTAAGACCTAGACAGAGATAATGACTGAAGATGTTAGCCACCATGCAGTAACTCTAATTCTTACCCCAACCAGAGATTGTATAGATAACCCTCTTTTTCCATTGTCTCGACGCATATCTACCACGAAACAATAACGAAGCTACCCCTACGAACTGCCGCTTTCTTTGGTATATATTTCATAGAAAACGCAGTTCCCAGGGACAACTAGATCAGCAAGAAATTGTGTCAAATAATAGTGTCCATAACCCCTCGTATTGACGAGTAATAGTACACTATGTTTTTCTCTACTTTTATCCACAGTCAAGCACACACCTACAGCTAACCTCATCTTCCCCACAGTCCACATGATTCTATAATTTCCAGACTCATATACCACCACCTATTGCTCATCCCCCGGTAGCGTTTGATTACCCTACCTTCCCTGTCGGTAACCCCCAGTCTAAGATACCAACTGTAACCTAATGCCGCCCCTACATCCAGAGACCTTAGGGTCAAACTTCCACGTAGCCCCCATTAACCCTCTCCCTCTCGTTAACCCCACGCTCCTCCACTCCCTCCTAACCTAGCCTCTCCACCATACCCCCTGAATATCCTTAACTTTTCCGTTACTAACATTCTCAAACCTTTTGTATATATACTCCTATCCAGCCTACCTTCCCCCAGTAGGAAGGAACACCATTAGAACTTTACTAACCCTTTGCATGACATCTATTCCCTCACAACCCCTTCACAACCCTGTACCAAATGATCGTCAGTGCGAGGCTAGCCGCCTCGCCAGTGACTAACTTCTATTGCCATACTTCCAGATAAATGTGGCAGAGTTAACAACCCAGTCTCCACCACATCCAACAAACCATGCAATTAACAACCCAACCAATTAAACCAGCTGGTCAAGGCACCTTCGGTTCTGGTATTACGAACACCCACATCTGTCTCATAAACAGAGGGGTATTACAAACACTTGTAATATGGCAAGCCCCCAGCCACAGCCGCCCAGACGACCATCACAGAGAGAGGACGCGCACCTACCCCTTTCACCCACCCGAGGAGGGAGACCCCTACCCCTGCGGAGGTATACCTGACCCCTGTTTCGACTTCCGGGTCATTGCCAGGTAGCACAGGAATTCTTCCTATCAATGAACTAATCATGTATGACTAACACCCTTACTAACCTCTATTAACCCACAATAACCCATTAACCTTTCTTGCATACTCCGATTACCAAATTAGCACCTCAGCTATACCATAGAATGAAGACTGAACAATCTAAGAGAGACGCTCCTATCACAGATGTCCCAATCCTCCTCGCAAAGTAGATCCAGTCTCTCTCCCCTAAATACTTCCAGTATAGCCAAAATAGTACCTCTTACTAAGGCTCAGTTATATCACATTATGAAGGCTCCATACAGCCATGTGCCACAACAGTAATCACCACCTTACCTAGTTCCCGTATCAATTGAGAGCTCAAATAAGTCCATCAAAACTCGAGAATCCTATGGCCTACAGGGTCCAAAACCGAACCTATAAACCAAGCTCCAGCCCCCAGTAAAATCAGTTGAAAGATAGACACCAACCAGTGGTTGGTCGCCAGATTTGACCTCGAACTCTATCATTGTTTGTTGCTGAGAATTGAGTTCCAGAGCCGGCAGACTCCGTGGCAGATTTAGATAGAAGGATCTGTCCACGTACAAGAAATCTATGTGCACCTTATAACCTTCATACAGGCCGGGAAGCTGAGCGATCGACGTGAGATGCGCTTGGCATTTATTCCGATCCAGATTGACAGGAATATCCTAATATCTGTGATTCAGGTCTAGAAACCAGTGGGTATATAAGAGTGTAACCAGCAACGATCGCCAAGAGATCCGTCTTGAGAACTTTCTACATATGGACCATCTGGGCGGCCGCGGAACCAGTCGTTAGCCCCCAACATCACGGACGCAAGATAACCAGGACCAGACCAATCAAATACTACCCAAGATTCACTCTATCAGTGCTACAGTGCTACAGTGCTATTTAGAGACTTACTTATTAATATTTCTATGAAGTGGCTAGATCTTTGCTCCAGTATAATTCATATATAACCATTCCATTAGGAAGTGCTAAGCGTATCAGTGTTTATTAATTAACAGGCGATATTAACTCTCGTAATTACCCATATATCCAGAAATTATTACATAGAAGTGAAACCCTAGTGATATCTGATGTTCGCCCACTGATTTGCGTTCTATGTGTTTCTGATATGAGAATATAAAACTTAGATCAGTACCCCCTGAGGTTACTAGAATTTCCGTGCTCTAAAATACGCGTGTCTAATCTAGTCTGTGAACTACTACTTGTGCACCAGAGCTACCAGTGATAAATCTAACAGTGAATATGAATCTATAAGTAACATTGATGGTCTCCAGTATATAAACTTGTGAATAAAGCCAGTGATCAGAAGATTAATACCTGAACGTTGGAAGTGGGAGACTAGGCTCCATCCAGATCCACTTAATGCTAGTGTTGTTCAATTCTATAATTTGTCTTGTACGAGTATTCATACCTTCTTATGCTTCATATTAATCATCATCAAGGAAACTATAGAAGTGTGTACATCAATAAAAGTGATCGTGTGTCTTGTTACCGTGTGCTTATTTTGTGTTCTCTGTTCCTCATACCTTGTTTTGTACATGCAGCCTTCTATACCCAGTCAGTTAGAACTCACATTACCCAAGTTAATCCTGTAGAAAAACAGGGCATAACAAAAATAAATACTTATGTATATCATTTCGTATATTATGTGGCTTGGTTATGAGGTGGACAGTTAGAACAATGTCTATACTTGTGTTCTTAACCCTTCCTCCCCGGGCTGACGAATAGGCCTATCAGGGCGATCTGGCCAAAAAACGTTTTATGTAAACATAGGCCTATTTGTGTTATTTTAGCTGCTAGAGAATTTACACAAATTTCAAAATGTAGCCCTTACTTGTATCTGTAGACCTGCATTAAGTAAAGCTCTCTAGGTCAACTGATTCAGTTGTAATGACGATTTCCGTGGAGATAATTTTCCGCGGATTTAGCAATATCGGACACTTAGAAACACTAATTTTTGCTATAACTAGCAATGGCAGACAAGGTCGGACTTCTTCTTCTTCTTGCTGAGGCTTGGCGTCGCTCCGATCGGCTTTGTAAACAAGCGTTTTGCCGCGCAGCATTCAAAACACGCTTAATAGGCTTTCAAGCTTAGGGATTTTAAAAGGACGCCTGTGCTCCTGGCCTTCGCAAGGTGCGTCCTTTTAAAATGTTGCCCGGGCAGGAAGGGTTAAGCAATTCTTTCCCTTCGCAGCACCAATAATGGATTAAATAACTGGAAAAATACGTTACTTTCAGAGACAGGAAGGGAATTCCCGTACTCTCTGTAAGCAATACTCTTTTTCCACAGTTTTTGTTCGGTACCAAATGTTGCGAATGGGAAGAATTGTTTAGCAATACAAACGAAAGAATACACATGCTAGTATTCTTTATGACAATATTGTTCTATAGAGGTAATGATAATGGGTTAACCATATATGGGTTATGGTATAGGGGTTAAATGTATTGATATATGGATAATGGCATAAGGGTATTGGTATAGGGGTGATGGTATATGAGTACTGGTATAGAAGTAATGGTATAGGTGTGATGATGTAATTGTAATGGGATAGGGGTAATAGTATAGGGGTAATTATATATTGGTAATGGTATAAGGGTAACGGTGTAGGGGTGATGACATAAGGGTAACGGTATAGGGATAATGTTATAAGGGTAATGGTATACGGGTAATTGTATAAGGGTGACGGAATAGGGGTATTGATATAGGGGTAACAGTATAAGGGTAATGGTATAGGGCTAATGATATAGGGATGATAGTATAGGGGTAATGGTATACGGGTAATAGTATAGGGGCAATGATATAATGGTTATTATATAGGGTTGATTTTATATCCTTTATAATTATCAATAAAGATAATAGTTAGCTAAGGTGTCCGTAGCGTACTTCCCCCGTCTCCCTCACTTCCCTAGGACTTCCCTACCTAAACCGCTCGTGTGACATCACCTTAACTCTGTCATGCTCTTCTTCCCCGTGTGATTGGTCTGTAGGTTTTCCTTACATATCACTAATGTGTTACTTTTTCCTATATTTGTTCTAGTTTCAAATCATATTCACTAGTCAGTCATTCTTTGGATTTCGCTTATTATGGTTATTTATTAATTTGTGCTCAAGTCTTTATCTGTGTGTATGTTAATCCCACCAAAACTTCCTTCTTTGTATTCCATTGTCAATGAGCGAACCAAAGCCCTCCAGTCATGTCTTCCTGCGTCACACACACACACACACACATATTCAAACACCCTCTCTTTTGCGTATATATACAGTATATATATTGTATATATATATATATATATATATATATATATATATATATATATATATATATATATATATGTGTATATATACTGTATATATATTTATATGTGTATATATATATATATATATACAGTATATATATATATATATATATATATATATATATATATATATATATATATATGTTGGTAAAGCCAGGTAATAAATTTTCTTTAATACATACGAGGTTGAAAGAAATGGCAATTTCTGCGTTGGAAATTTTATTATTCAAAGTTTCCAAGTCTCTGATGAGTTTTCGCTGGGTGACAGGAAGTAGATGAAGGAGATGAGCAAAATTCATGGTGGTACAGGGTTACATTAAAGTACATGAAGATACAGGATATACGACGCGTTTCACTGGACAACCAGCATTATCAAGTAAGGAAGGAATGATATAAAAGGTAAACAGGGAGTGTATATAGGGTGGAGGATCAGAGGAGGCGGAAAACAGGGGGCAAAAGTCTGCTATTGGTGGAAGGGTTAACTAGGAGAGAGAAAGGGGGTAACCGCTTCACGCATGCGCACTGGATGCGGGATGGTGGTCAGTAGGTGGGGTTGAAGCTGATTGGCTGTGTGTCGAGGGGCGTGGCCTAAGTTGTGTGGCGCCTGCAGAAGACGAAGCTGAAGGAGGTAGCGCGGGGGGCTGCGTCAAGGGCACCGGGGGGCGAGGAGGGGTGTTAGGTCCTGTAGGGTAGTGCCTTTTGGCAGAAGGAAGGATCTGAAGGTCCAGAGTTTGGTTGTTGATGTTGGGATGTAAGGCTTGGATATATAAAGCTTCAAGTATAGGTAATCTCCTTGGGTCACTTTCTTTATCGAGTATGGTGGTGTGTTTCTCTAACTCGTTGCGTGTGAGGTGAGGGTGGTTAGGGGTGAGATAGTGGTCTTTGATGGCTCCAGCCTGAAGGTGAAGAGTTAACCGACGTGAAAGACGAGTCTGCGTCATACCAATATAGGAATGAGGTCCACAGTCATCTATAATTACAGGTATGTTAGTAAATGACGTGATCGTCGGTCATCGGGCTCTTTATCTTGGTGGAGGCTGGTTTGTTGCGGAGAACGAGGTTGGAGGTCTTGGGGGATTTGTAATAAATTATTAATTTGATTTTGTTTTCCGGGTTGGTTGGGTGGACATGCTTGGAGATTATTTCTTTTAAGACGGCCTCGTCATTTTTGTGTTCAGAGGACATGTAATTGCGGTAGAAGATCTTAATTTCATTGGTCATTCTTGGTCCAGGGTCAGAATGGTGTTAGTAAGGAAGACGAAACCCCTCCAGACCACCTCAAAGCCGAAATCAACACAGCCCTCGAACAACTCCTTGAACAACACAGAAGACAAGCCGAAAACACAACCATAAAAAAGCTTGCCCGTCTTTATGGCAGAAACTTAAAACTACCCAAACCAACAAAAGGATATATAAACCTTACTAACACCATTCTGACCCTGGACCAAGAAGACCTCCTCAACAAAGGCCTCAACTGCCACTACAGCTCCAAACCTGGCCCCCACCGGAAACGCCTAGAAACGGAAATCCTCCTGGACGACATCCTACGACTCAAGAAGGATGGCAAGGTCACCACTACTCCCGCCCTACAACCTACTCTCCTCGCTGAAGCCGCCAAAACCAGAGGAACTCACCATAGCAAAATACTCAACAAACAACACTTCCAAGCTGCCAAACTATTAAGAGGCAACCCCAACATCATCATCCGTCGTGCGGATAAAGCTTCCTGCCTCGTGATCCATGACAAGGAGGAATATCTTAGAAAAATGGACGTCATCTTAAGTGACAACACTAAATTTAAAAAGATCACCCGCAACCCAACTGACGAAATCAAACGTATTGCCAACACCACCATCACCGCCATCAACGCCAAACAAGGAGGGATCCACCTTAAAAAACTCGTCGGAGAATACACCCCTGGTTATGCGTACGGAACCATCAAAACACACAAACCAGGGAACCCCCTCCGCCCCATCATCTCCCAGATCCCCACTGCCACCTACCAGATCGCCAAGGCCCTGAACAACCTCCTCACCCCCTACGTGCCCAGCCAATTCAACCTTAACTCAGCCCACGATTTCTTGGAAATTTTACGAGACGCCCCCCGTAACAACAACCACACAATCGCCTCTCTCGATGTAGAAAGCCTGTTCACCAACGTGCCAGTGGATAGGACCATTGACATGATTCTACGTCGAATTTATCATTGCCCTGATACACCTACACTGGACATCCCGGAGAAGGCCCTGAAAACACTACTGGAGCTATGTACCAAGGAGGCCCCCTTCCTTTGCCCCCGGGGCAACATGTACAAGCAGATAGACGGTGTGGCGATGGGCAGCCCCCTAGGAGTTCTTTTTGCGAACTTTTTCATGGGTACCATCGAGGAAGAGCTCCTAGCTGCCCAACGACCAGCCGTCTACTGTAGATACGTGGATGACATCTTCGTGCAAATCAAGGACCTCCACGAACTACAGGAACTCCAGCGTCGCTTCATGACCTCCTCCGGACTTAACTTCACCTTTGAAAAATCAAACAATGGACAACTCCCCTTCCTCGACATCCTCGTAGCTCTGAACGACCATGGGTTCAAAACCACCGTCTACATTAAACCAACTAACACAGGACAATGCCTCAACGGCGATAGTGAATGCCCCCGCCGTTATCTTCTATCCTCCATCTCCGCCTATGTTAGGAGAGCCCTCACGCACTGCTCTACCTGGGCCGACACCCACCAGGAACTAGAAAGACTATCCCAAGTTTTAGTAATAACGGATACTCCAACTCCGACATCTCCAGCACCATCAACCACCATCTTGAAAAATGGTACACCCAAAGCCCTCCCAACATTGACCCCCCCAATGAATTTAAGATCTTCTACCGCAATTACATGTCCTCTGAACACAAAAATGACGAGGCCGTCTTAAAAGAAATAATCTCCAAGCATGTCCACCCAACCAACCCGGAAAACAAAATCAAATTAATAATTTATTACAAATCCCCAAGACCTCCAACCTCGTTCTCCGCAACAAACCAGCCTCCACCAAGATAAAGAGCCCGATGACCGACGATCACGTCATTTACCAACATACCTGTAATTATGAGGACTGTGGACCTCATTCCTATATTGGTATGACGCAGACTCGTCTTTCACGTCGGTTAACTCTTCACCTTCAGGCTGGAGCCATCAAAGACCACTATCTCACCCCTAACCACCCTCACCTCACACGCAACGAGTTAGAGAAACACACCACCATACTCGATAAAGAAAGAGACCCAAGGAGATTACCTATACTCGAAGCTTTATATATCCAAGCCTTACATCCCAACATCAACAACCAAACTCTGGACCTTCAGATCCTTCCTTCTGCCAAAAGGCACTACCCTACAGGACCTAACACCCCTCCTCGCCCCCCGGTGCCCTTGACGCAGCCCCCCGCGCTACCTCCTTCAGCTTCGTCTTCTGCAGGCGCCACACAACTTAGGCCACGCCCCTCGACACGCAGCCAATCAGCTTCGACCCCACCTACTGACCACCATCCCGCATCCAGTGCGCATGCGTGAAGCGGTTATCCCCTTTCTCTCTCCTAGTTAACCCTTCCACCAATAGCAGACTTTTGCCCCGTTTTCCGCCTCCTCTGATCCTCCACCCTCTATATATACCCTCCCTGTTTACCTTTTATATCATTCCTTCCTTACTTGATAATGCTGGTTGTCCAGTGAAACGCGTCGTATATCCTGTATCTTCATGTACTTTAATGTAACCCTGTACCACCATGAATTTTGCTCATCTCCTTCATCTACTTCCTGCCACCTAGCGAAAACTCATCAGAGACCTGGAAACTTTGAATAATAAAATTTCCAACGCAGAAATTGCCATTTCTTTCAACCTCGTATGTATTAAAGAAAATATATATATATATATACATATATATATATAATATATATATATATATATAGATATATATATATATATATATATATATATAATAATTACACCTAAATGGCACGAACAGTTTGAATTAGAACCAATTTCCCATTCCGGCCATTGATCTAAACGGCTCCAGACTAAACCCTTCACTCGGATAACACTGATTGGATTCATAGAACTACTCGGCTCTACCCAAATAGACATCAGACCATTCCGGTTGTACTAATATGGCCATGAGCGAAAACGGCCTTGGATCAAACCAGCCGCAGGCTAAAATTATGGCAGGTAAAAACAGCCACGCCGGATACTAAAAGGGCCAATAAAAGTATAGCTGTTAGATAATTTCGCTCATGGACCAACACATCCACAAACCAACACAGCTACACCCTATTATGGTGAGTCGGTCAGTACTGATGGACTATATTCGACGACTCTACTTTCCACATCAGTCATGTATCACTTCGGTTCCCAACAAATCGGCCGCGGACTAAAATTGCCACGGACAGGACGATTAGCCCCAGTTTTGAGATTTTAAGACATTCGTCTCATTAGCTTGGCTATTTTAAGACCTTTAGCTCTATTCTTTGTAAATATTATATATGAGTACCAATTAGGCGTCGTTTTTTTTCCTGGAGAGCGATAGCGAGCCTGTTTATTAAAAGGGGACGGCCTTCGGCCAGGGCTTTATTCTACCGAAAACATTCAAATCTCGAAGGATGGGGTGGGGGTGGGGGGGTATTCTTTTGTTTGATCTTCTTGGAGGTAGAGGGAAGAAGCTTAAAATCACAAACACATCTCCCCTTAATGTCACTTATTCTGGTTTGCACGCATGGTGGAGCTATGTGCTCTACTGATTATATTTGTTTTTGGTTTGTATCAACTCCTACTATTATTATCCATTGTCCACTTTTCTACCTCTGACAAAGTCTTATTGATTAAAGCTTGTACTATCATAAGGTTCCTACATAATTATAGTTATTCCATAGAAACAATGATGAGGAGAGTCTTGAGCAGGAACTCTACCTCAATACCTCTTGTGATGCACCGTAGCATTAACATTTTTGTTTGGTAACATGATTTAGGGCAAATAAAGCTAAATATGTACCAAAGTATTGTTAATGTTTCTAGTCTTACAAAAATCTGTACATTGTGTAAATTAATAGTGATATGCTTTTCTAAGAAACTAATTGGGTTTATTATTACCAATATACTTTAAATGGGCATAATGATATAAACACTTTAATTACCCTTTTCATACCTTCTTTAAGCCCACATTTATTAGAGTGTACGTATTTTGAAATTACTGAGATATTATATAATGTGTTGGTAAGGTGAAATTGATTGGTAGGAAACTGAAATTGATTAAGCGGTGTACGGTTTATTTATTTGTTTATTCTTTTATATATTTATTATTTATTTATTTTTAATTCCTAAACCTCCATCAAGCTTAAAAATTATCTACAAGATCCCCGTGCAAGATATATGTGTACAAGGCCGGTTCTTCCAAAAAACTCGACACCTAAAATGCATGAACGCTCGTAATATTGACAACTAGCCTAATTTGAATGAAGGGTTTTAACCCGTACAGCCCCAGCGACGCGCCTGACGCGTCGGCGATGTATGTAACGCACAGCCCCAGAGACGCGCCTTGCGCGTCACCCTAATTGCGCCGACCGTAACCTCAGGTGTAGCCACTCAAGAGGGCTCAGATTTGTATGGGAACTGTGTACGTATCCCACGCAACCGTGCCGATGGTTGAAAACTCTCAAAGTCCACGTGCGTGCGCACGAGCGCGCAATAACCTGGTTTTTTGGGATAATTGCCTTCAATTTTTTACTCTTATAAAATCCGTTTTCGGGGGCTCTGTAGGACCATTTTTTAAGCTTTTTGAGCGGTTTTTCGTGGTTTTTCCTTCATTCCTAACCCATTCGCTATTGTTTCTGGAATAAAACCATTTTTTGAAAACCGGCCGGGTTCTGGTGCGCAAACATTACAAAACTAGCCGGGGCTCCACGGGTTAAAAACGATTGTGGGGCTATCGTCTTAAAATGTTAAACTAATGGGGCTAAGCATGAGGGCGAAGGGGGTCCAGTAAAACAAATACCTCCCTGTATGGTATGGATATAATTGGAAACACGATATGCATGCACTGTAAAACAATAAGGGTACGAACATGTATATAAAAGCTATGAGTACATAATTATACTGTATATTGTTTAACCTTTATATTTACATATCAAATGTGTTTTGTTGCTCACAATCCACTTATATAAGGGTATATTGTTATGGATGTTTTTATTACCCTTTTCATAGATTTGTGCAATTATATATTTAGAGTGTAGCAATATATAAAGTATGTCATAATATGATACTGTAGATGAGAATAACATGTTGTATTATTTGGTATTCACACCTAATACAAACACACACTATAATTATGTAACTATTTAATAATGGAGTTCATTGAGTTCATCCTTGAATCTCAAGTACAGTAGTGGACGGTATATAATTCCAGCAACCCATTGTTTCCCCAAACACAATAACTTTTACAATAGGAAAATCCCTGCAGTGATAGTACTTGTCAGCAATTACAATATAAATAAAACTAATCTGGCATAATTCGTACCTTAAACTAAAATAGTTTTACTGTGACACCAAGGAAAGGTTTATTATGAGTTCTGGAACTATATAACCTGTCTATCTATTTTGGTAGTTATCTTGAAGTTGATGGTGAAAGGTCGACAATGAGGATGGAGCAATATGGCAACTACGACAATGTATGGGATGTACAGTATATAAGAAGACTAAGGAAACGTTACATTACAGTACAGGTTCTCTTCACACAGGAAGCATCACGGGACAGAGCAAGAGCGGAAGGACAGAACGACAGACTTCTTTCATTCGTGGATACAAATATCTCGACAAACATGTAAGATTATGACTGCCTTGTTCTTTATTTACTAAATCTGTGTTAATTTTATATTTTTTACTAGAATTTACCCCAAGCTGATCACACAGTCTTTAAAGTACACAGTATCTATATGTATCTTTCGTTATATCAATTATCCAACAATTTTGTTAAACTTCCAATAATCTTGTATCTTGAAAAACATGTAATATACAGTATACAGTATAGGTATATATATATTGAGAATATATCACAAATACACGTGAGCCACTAAATGTTTCTAATCTCTCAGTGGGGATCGAACACAACTGCCGTGGTGTAGTTGATTAAAGCGTCGACTATCGTCCTGATGGTCGACGGTTCGATCCCCACTGAGAGATTAGAAACATATATATATATATATACTGTATATACTGTATATATATATATATATATATATATATATATATATATATTATATATATATATATATATAATTATATATCAATATATATATATATATATATATATATATATATATATATATATATACCGTCTTGTTTATTCAATCAATATCATAAGAATACACAAGCATTATCCTTCTTGTCAAATATTAGCATCGTTCACATCATCCGTGGCTCATATTTCCAGTCACTTAATCTTCATATTATATGTTCTATACCTACTTCTCGCACTGGCTACATTCCAATATTACAACCAGACTACACCAAATAAATAAATTAGACATTTAGTAGAACAATCAGAAATCTCAGTAAGGAGGGTTTGAGGTGGAGGCAGCAGTCCATTGAGAATATAATAGGCGTATAAATAGATGTCAGCAAAGATAAAATAAATAGACACTAGTCAAGAGCAAGTAAACAATCAACTTAAATCACTAATCTGTACACAACTATAATGTATCTACATTCTCTCTCTCTCTCTCTCTCTCAGTAATGCAGTCACGTCACTTCACAGTTATGTTTTTGTTTACAATAGGGGAGGTTCCGTCTCCCTCTAGCAGATATTATGACTTCCCTTTATATAATTTAGGATATATTTTTACAATCACGACCAACGTGAAATGTCTTGCTTACTTCCAAAATCACCTTACATTTTGTTTCTATGTTCAACTTATTCATAGGCTGTCATAGCCTTCCTTGAAAATAGCTGTTCAGTCTAGTATTTTTCATAAAACTACATAATTACAATAAAATATACACATAATACATAGATAATATAAATAAAAAAGTAAAAGTAAAAAACATATAGGAAAAAAAAAATCTGAGAGTGTAAGTTCTGTTTCGTTTGCCACAGCTCAAAATATCAATAATTCTCACATCGCTGTTCGAACTCTTGGTCTCAAACAAACCTTGTCCACATTCAATATCCGATTGTGTTCTCGTGATTGTAGGTAAGTCTGTCACCAACCACACCAGTTTGTATTACCCATCGCTTAGTATCCCCCTTATATTACCTCAATATGCATAGATAGTTCTGCAGATTTATATTGATGAGTTAGCATACATTGGTGGAAATGTATAAGTAGAGGTTTCGATATGTTTATTTTCTTCTTCTGTTTAGTGTTTTGTTGTTGTTATTAGGGTATGCATTGTTTATTTATTTATTGTTTTTACAGGAAGGGACAAGTGATGTTGATCCTGGTGTTGGTGGTGATGGTGAGCTACGGAGAGGCCACTCCTCAATACAACACAAGACCCAGACCGGTACGATATTTCATGATATATAGGTTTATGATATAGCATCCTCAAATGTTATTAATCTCTTTGATTACTTTACATGACCAAGGTTATATATTGTTTTCAAATTTCCTATACAGAGGATTTTTTTTTATATGATCACCTTTTAAAATCCGATTAACGAAAATTATAATAATAATAATAAAACAAATTCTTATGATCTATACAGGGGGTTCCAAAATAGATTTGCCAATCTTCAGGACATGATTATGTAGATGATTCCAAGCTTAATATGTTCTTATAACAAAACTAATGGACATCTTAGCCATTACCGAGATATAGAGAGTTTTACATAGTGTCCTCTGCACCACTGTAATGGAATATAATATCTTAACACTAGTGTTAAGATGGTGAAATATTCACATTTAAGTGAGAGTGGGATAGACGCTTTGACAGCCGGGCAAGCCTTATGGGGATATACATGCGAAAATAATTTTTTTAACATATACTGTATCTCTGTATCGGTTGAAATTTGGAATTGTTCTTAGGAAACATTTATGCTGAGATGTTTTTAACAACTTATTGCCGAAGTTTATCACACCTATTTTGGGACACCCTGTAGTATATGAATTATTTCATCTCATCTCTCTCCCAGAGGAAGAAATACTATCAAGAGCAGTGGATGTTGGTGTATCACTGAAAAGGGACGGAATTGAGTGGAAGCTACCTATACTGCTGTTTGCGGATGATACAGTTCTGATGAGTGATAATGAATGGGAGTTGCAGGGTCTGGTAAATGAGTTTGGAACAGTGTGCGAAAAACGGAATTTGAAGGTAAATGCGGGGAAGAGCAAGGTTATGGTCTTCGAAAGGGGTGAAGTCACAGAGTGTGAGGTGAAGCTGAACGGTCAGGCTATGGAGATCGGCAACTCTTTTAAGTATCTGGGCAGTGTGTTGAGTAAAGATGGGACTATGGATGAAGAAGTGCGGGAGAGGGTACAACAGGGAAGAGGGTTGTAGGAACGCTAAAAGCAGTAACAAGAAATAGGGTGGTCAGTATGGAAGTGAAGAAGTCCTTGTATGACAGTGTGGTAAACCCGACACTGACTTACGGAAGCGAAGCATGGACGTTGGTTGAGAGACTCAGACCAAGAGTGAGAGCAGTGGAAATGAATTACTTAAGGAGTGCGTGCGGAGTTACATGGAGGGATAGACAGACTAATGAGGAAGTAAGAAGGAGGTGTGGTGTGGAGGTAGATGTGCTGGAAAGTGTGAAAAGGAACAACTTGAGATGGTTCGGCCATATGGAACATATGGAAAGCGAGAGGATGACTAAGAGGGTGTACGAGAGCGAGGTGGAGGGACAGAGTGGGAGAGGTAGACCAAATGAGAGGTGGAAGAATGGAGTGAGGAAGTACATGAACGAAGGCTGTGCTGGTTGGGGGGAGGGGCGTCGACTGACTGGGGACAGAGGTGCATGGGGCGGTTCGTTCGTGGCCTCCCCTTCGGGGATCACGGCGTCAGGCAATAGATAGATAGATAGATAGATCTCCCAGGATGTATTTTGAGGCTCATTTAAAGTATATATTGTTACGAACTGGCACTCGTGTACACAAGGGCTCTCAATCAGGACTCGAATACGGCTCGCTGCCACAACGGAAACACACGATCCCAACCCCTGAGTACTGCCAGCCGAACAAAAAACACCAATACCCTCCAGAGTTCAATCTGCTATAACGGGGTATACAAAAACTCGGTACTAGTGTTCAACAACAGACTAATAAAGAGACAGGAATTATCTAGTCTGGTCAACAATCAAACAATGAAGTAAAAAACAACAACACCAAAGAATAGTGTTGGCCGAAGCCGAAGTAATCCACCCTTGACTATGAACTTAAGAAGTCCTCCACCCTCTACTTCGGATCGGCACTATTACGTTACGTTAATTAGTAGTCCTTAAGCATCGAGCAAGGAATCTTCTGAAAAAAGTTAGATGCTTCTCGGATGCTCGTAAGAAGTACGTATCGGATTTTGAACAGTAATTCAATAAGCAAAAACACTGGCAATTAAATACTATTAAAGGTTTAAATTGGCATAAGAATAATTAAAAGAATATGCAATAGTAAATGGCAAACATTAAAAAGAAGTACTCCGCAAATGCAACGGCAATAGCCTACTCGGATTGTGCTCGTGGGCCACTAATCACTAAAGTAGCCAAGCTTGCAACACATGAAATCAATAGTGCATAAACAATATCATACATAAGGAAAGCTTCAATACTATTCTGTATCTACTAATCGAGTAAAGTCTAGCTGGGGTACTGTGGGCAAAAGGTAGCAGTGACTGAGCAAAAACGGCTCGTAACCTAGCGGAGTCCTCACAACTGTTTAAAGTATTACGTTAAAACTAACAAGTGCACTTTGAGAAATCCAGATCCCTTGTATCTGGTTTTCTCCCGGCTCCTTGACAAAGTAAAAACAAACTGTTAATAAAATACAGGGTGGTTAGGCTCTTGCCCTCACACACTGTAAATTATTAACTCAACACAGTCAGCCGCGAAGACAACCTAGGCTTCACTGAACCGAAACGAGTATGCAGGTTTATCGCTTAACCACTGCATCAAACAACAACTCGTAACACAGAAAAGCCTTACCCCAGTCTAGCATTACCTAGACCAGCAGAAAACAGGAATAATAATAATAACACACAGGGAAATGCATATACAAGTGCAACAAACATAAATCAATCCTATTCTAAGTTAACCCTTCCAAAATAGGCTATCTAATAGGCAAGTATCTCGTGAGAACTCAAGCGATAATACGTTGGCTGACTAGCTCTGCACCAACGGGACCATGGAAGTTAAACAGGCAGGGAAAAGAGGAGACAAGAATGTAAGGTAGTAGAGAAAGTTCACATCAGTCAGAAGAATATATATAGTTAGCAAGGGAAATGAGAAGTCGCTCTGCCTAATGAGTTCTGATGAAAAAATGGCTAGACTTCCCTTTTTATACCCGGCCCTCTAGTGAGCCCAACGTGAACTACTAAGGACCGCCCACTGACAACCATTACGTAATTTCTCTCTCTCCTCTGGGATAGACAAAGGCTCCCCTAGCACTGAAGGGGGGTGCTAGTGAGTTAGGCCCACCTCCCGCCTGGCGCACCCACTGACCCCCAACTGTGGCTGTTTCTCTTCCCATCATTACAAATAAGTTTTACACACAATACTTATAACTAATGATATAAAATAGAACTCGTTGACTCAGATGAAAACAAAATACATATTCATAATACTTATAGTACAACGGCTCACATGAACTAAGTTAGGAAACTCTACATAGACTACAGCCAAAGTTCCTGCCCTGACGATCCTAGCGAGAGTGGGGCATGACTAGGCGTTCTGTACAGCATGCTCACACTGGACATGTGTCACACCTCCCCCAAGATTTTACTTGCTCAACCCTGAGCTGAAATCTGACAAACACAGAGCCCCATCAAGCCCCTCACACCCAGCGACCGCATGGCACTAAAACAAAGCTGAGTTTATCACTAAAACACATCTTATTATTAAAAAAAAATTCACATTTTATAACTCCTCCCAACAATAGCAAAAAGACACAATATCATGCTCCCAGAGCGAGCTTACAGCAGCTCAGCCGTTTGATAGTTCGTGGACTACTCAAACTCTATAGGCTATGACAAACTTATACGATTACCTATATCAAAAGAAAGAGTTTTTATATGATTTTTATATTTTAATATGTTTTTCCCGGCTGCACTATAAGGGCAGCCTATTTTTCTCCCCTCAAACCCACACACCTGTGATAGCCTACGACTGATCATCCACCCTTGATAAACAATCCGCGATCACATTGTCACATCCAGCAATATGACGGATGTCCAGGTTATACTCCTGCAACATCAAAGACCACCTGGTCAGTCTCATATTGCGATTGTGAAATTGATTCAGGAATCTCAAAGGGTGATGATCAGTGTAGATAACCACGACTGGTCCATAGGCTGGAACATACACCTCGAAGTGCCTGAGCGACAGCACAATCGCCAGTAATTCCTTTTCTATTGTAGAATAGTTCTTTTGTAAAGCATTGAACTTCTTAGAAAAGAAACTTACTGGGTGTTCCACACCTTCATTGTCTGTCTGTAGCAAGACGGCACCAGCCCCTACACCACTAGCATCTGTTGCCAGCTGAAAAGGCCTGTTAAAGTCTGGGGCCCTGATTATCGGGTGAGTACATAGCAAATGTTTCACCAAAGTGAAAGCCTTTTCACACTCTGGTGCCCACAAAAACTTTTTGTCTTTAGATAACAAATCTGTGAGAGGTGCCAACACCGTTGATAGTAACCTTTTATGAAGCGTCTGTAGTAGCCTATCATACCCAAGAATCTCATAATCTGCTTCTTGGTTGTTGGGTGCGGAAATTTATTGATAGCCTGTACCTTGTTCTGAGGAGGGCACACCTGTCCCCTTCCCACTACAAACCCAAGGTACCGCACAGTGGCTTTTACGAAGTCACACTTTGCCAAATTTACTACCAGACCTGCTTCACTAAGTTTCCGGAACAAGGTCTCAAGGTGCTCACAATGGCTCTCAAAGTCGTCATCATAAATGATTACATCGTCCAAATATACGGTGCAATTTGGAATGTCCTTTACAATTTCATTCATCAGGTTCTGAAACGTTGCTGGTGCATTCTTAAGTCCGTAAGGCATAACATTGCACTGGTAGGTACTCCCGTCCACAACAAAACCACATACCTCTTTAGCACGCTCGGACAAAGGCACGTGCCAGTAACCTTTTACTAAATCTACTTTAGACAAAAAACGAGCATTACCAATTTTGTCAACACTATCATCAACCCGAGGAAGAGGATATGGGTTAGTTGGAGTCAAACCGTTTAACCTACGGAAATCAATACAAAAGCGTACCTTGCCATCTGGCTTAGGCTGCAGTGTTACGGGGGAAGTCCACTTAACTGTGCCTTTCTCTATCAACCCTCTACCGAGCATATACTCCAACTCATCCCTCAGAGCTGGTAGTTTTATGGGGGGCACACGGTACGGGATTGACTTAAAGGGTAGATGGTCCCCCACGTCAACATCATGCATAGCCTGAGTAGTGAGGCCTGGGTGTTCAGCAAATACAGTGGGGTATGAACCGAACAACTGACGGATAGCATCAAACTGCGGCTCAGGCAAATGAGCTATAGCCTCGTCAGCCCGAAGGCTCGAGTTCCCCGCCCACTGATCCGCTGAAACATGTTGATCCCAGCTATCCTCCTCTGAAGCTTGACTGTCCCCCTCTCCTTCTCCACCACGGCCGCAACAAGCCAACACAGGGACAGTGAGAGGCTCAGAGGGGCGCCTCACATACTCTTTAATAAGGTTCACGTGACATAACTGGTTCTTTTTCCTCCTGTCTGGAGTGGCAACAAGGTAATCTAAGTCTGAAATTTTTTCTACAATTTTATAAGGTCCAGTGTACTTCGCAGAGAGGGGGTTACCAACCAAAGGCAACAAAATTAATACCTCTTGTCCTACAGTGAACTTCCGGAGCCTCACTTTGCGATCATACCTGTCCTTCATCAAAGCTTGTGATTCTGTCAAATTTCTACCTGCCATCTCCAGACTCTTAAGCATGCGCTCACGGCTTTCAAGCACATACTTTAATAATGGACAAGGCTGCACAGTCCCTCCCAAATTTCTTTCAGCATGTTAAGGGGGCCCCTGACACGGTGTCCAAAAAATCAGCTCGTTTGGACTAAATCCCAGGCTCTCACCAGGTACCTCCCGAGCAGCAAACAGCACATAAGGCAATCCAAGATCCCAATCCATACCGTTGTCAGCACAATAACACCTGAGCATGCTTTTAAGTGTAGCATGACACCGCTCAAGCACCCCTTGACTCTCAGGGTGATACGCTGACGATACTACTGCTCGTATCCCATGCTGTTGCATTGTTTGCTTGAACATGTTGGAGGTGAAATTAGATCCCTGATCAGACTGAATCTCCTCCGGGTACCCGTACCTTGAGAAGTACCACAACAAGTTACTGACTACCGTCTTAGCCATTCCATTTTTCATAGGGTAGGCATCGGGGTATCTAGTGGCAACATCTATTATGGTTAACAAAAATTTATTTCCAGCCTTAGTGGGAGGGAGTGGACCAACCATGTCAACAATAATTTTACTAAAGGGTGGCCCAATCACAGGAATAGGGTGTAACGGAGCCTTAGGAATAACTTGGTTCGGTTTCCCGACACGTTGACAAATATCACATGAGTTTATCCATGACTGCACATGAGACTTCATCCCCGGCCACCAAAACAATTTCCCCAAAGCCGCCACCGTTTTCTTGGCACCCAAATGTCCTGATAATGGAGAATCATGAGCCAACCTAAGCAAACTTTCCCTGCAGCCCTCTGGCACGACCAGCTGGTCAACTGTACCTGATCCGCCCTCCCAGTTCCTTTTAGGATCTTGATATCGGTGGTATAAAATTCCATTAACGAAAAAAAAATCCCCTGCCTTTGCATCCCTATCTTCTTCTAACTCCACAGCCCCATTGGTACACTGCAAAACCTCTGGATCCTCTAATTGCAACTTTCGAATGTCTGTGGGAGCCAACATGTCTAACTGCTTGGTCAACAACTCATGCCCTCCCCCAACATCCAACTTAGACATCCGGTTTTCTCGCTGCAGGTAACGGTGCTGTCTCTGAGTCTCTGCCTCCTCCACTACCTTATCAACTGTCTTAGGCACTGGAGTTACAACAGACTCGGTCAAAGGTCCTGCTATTGGGTCTTTTGGGAGAGCCACTGGTTCTAAACTCTTCAAACTTTTCCCAGCCTTCCGCTTCTCCTTAATTCCCTTCCTCCGCTGTTCTGTGGCCTGGGAAATAGGCTGTGATACCTTAAATGCTTGGGAACGAGTTACCACACATGCCATCTGTTGGTGTTGACAACTCACTACCCACTCTTGTTCCTCCCTACTCACGTCGGCCAGCCTCTCGGCAACGACTAAGGGTGGAACTTCTAAAGTAGGCACCGCAAAGTCGTTGCCGAGAAGAAGGTCGACGCCCTCCACTGGCAATTTCTCAACGATCCCAACATCTAAGTCCTTAATCACACCATCAACTTCCAGCTCCACACGAACCAACGGGTATAACCTGGTCGCATTAATACCCTGAACAACAACCACCCGTGCCGCATTAATTGGTCGCCCCGTGAAATTCTTCAAAAGTGTCTGTGAAGCTCCAGTATCACGCAAAACTTCCACTTATGCTGGCA
>CM064528.1:32000345-32064192 GCA_032716605.1 Paralithodes platypus | reverse complement strand
AAGGATAGTACCTTCCTAGAACAAGCCCGGGACTTGTCTGATGCACTACGACATTGGCTGCGTTCTGAGAGGGCAGCTACTTTTGAGGAGTTGAGTGAGCTGGTTCTCTTGGAGCAGTTCTTTAAGTGCACAGGCGGGGACTTAACATTAAATATAAAGGAAAAAAATCCTAGAACTCTCCAGGAGGCAGCAGAAATGGCTGACCTCCGACTGTCATTAATTCGAGGGTGCGGAGCAGCAGCTAGGAGTGAGTCGGGTGCAAAGGATCGTACCCCTCCCCCTCCCAAGAATTTTGATACACATAAATACACAAAACCATCTAGCACTGACAATAAAACTGAACATAAACCAAATACCGTCCCGTATAAGAAGTCTAATGGTACCTCCCACTCCCAAGGGAAACCAAAGAGTAAAGAGTGCTTTGCATGTCACAAGGAGGGTCACTTTGCAAATGCTTGTCCGAACAAGCCACCAAACAAGGTTGTGTCATTGGCCCGCAGCATAGGGGTGTCGCCTATATCTTCTGAGTTTGCCAAGGGTAGTTCGTCAGAGGTTGGGACACAGCCTGTGTTCAAGAGTCCGGAAGGCTCGAACCCTGTCCGCGACGTCTTTGGGGGTCATAGAGGGCATGGTTTTGTGAGGTGGGCTGGCGAAAGGCGAGGAGTTAAGCTATTGCGTGATACGGGGGCTTCTCAGACCTTGTTAAAGAACTTTACTGGTAGGCCGATTAACGCTGCTCGGGTGGTGGTAGTTCAGGGGATCAATGCTACGAAGTCCTACCCGCTGGTGCGGATGGAGCTGGAGGTGGGTGGTGTGGCGAAGGAGCTGGATGTCGGAATTGTAGAGAACTTGCCTGTTGGGGGCGTCGACCTCCTCCTCGGCAACGACTTTGCGGTGCCTGCTTCTAAGGTTTCACCCTTGGTCGTTGCCGAGAAGGCGGCCGACGTTAGTAGGGAGGAACAGGAGTGGGTTGAGAAGTGTAGCGTACAAACCATGGCGTGTGTTGTGACGCGTTCTCAGACATCCGGAGCCTTGCAGCCACCACCTCAGTCTATCAAACCGCGGAGGAAAGGTCACAAGAAAACGGGAAGTGTTGGTCAATTGGAGAGTTTTGAGCCGGCAGTGTTTCTTGGTGACTCATTATTGGCACCTATGTTAGAGTCTGGAGAGGCCCCGGGGCCTGTCACCGCTAGTGCAGGTGCAGGGCAGGAAGAGACTCTGCGACAGCATCGTTATGCGCAGCGTGAGGAAAGGATGGCTCAGCGGGACATTGGAGGTGGAAATAAATTATTTAAGATGAACTTGGATAATCTCGCACCTGCTGATATATGTTCCTTGCAGCTGGAAGATCCTGAAGTCAGGGCGTGTGGTAATGGTGCTATCGAACTGGAGAGCGATGGGGATGCGCAGCCTGGTGATTTTTTCTTGTCCGAGGGGATCTTGTATCGGAGACATCAGGATCCCAAGAAAAAGTGGGATGGCGGGTCAGGATTAGTGGACCAGTTAGTAGTACCGAGGGTGTGCCGTGAGAGCTTATTGAGATTAGCTCATGATGTGCCTTTGGCAGGGCACCTGGGGGCACGTAAGACGGAGGCAGCTCTGAGCAAGCTTTTCTGGTGGCCTGGGTTAAAGGCGAGTGTCGTGTCATGGGTGTCACAGTGTCACACTTGTCAAGTTGTTGGGAAACCCAATCAGGTCATCCCGAGAGCCCCGTTACAACCCATCCCTGTCATTGGGCCGCCCTTCAGCAAAGTAGTTATCGATATGGTTGGCCCATTGCCCCCCACTAGTGCCGGCAATAAATTTTTACTAACTGTAATGGATGTAGCAACACGGTATCCAGATGCTTACCCCATGCGCAACGGGATGGCTAAGACTGTTGTCAAAAACCTACTTGTCTATTTCTCTCGTTATGGCTACCCTCAGGAGATCCAGTCTGATCAGGGATCCAATTTTACTTCTGCTCTGTTTAAGCAGACCATGCAGCAACATGGGATAGTGTCTGTGGTGTCATCTGCCTACCATCCCGAGAGTCAGGGAGTTTTGGAAAGGTGGCACTCGACTCTCAAGAGTATGTTGCGGTGTTATTGCATGGAAAATGGGAAGGACTGGGATCTAGGTCTCCCATACGTTTTATTTGCTGCGAGAGAAGTACCTGGGGAGAGCTTGGGATTTAGCCCGAACGAGTTGGTTTCTGGACACAGGGTCAGGGGGCCCCTCCACATAGTCAAGGAGATCTGGGAGGGGATTCACAAAGCCATGCTCGCTTCTAAAGTATGTAGTTGAAAGCCGTGAGAGAATGCTAAAGAGCTTGGAGGTAGCAGGTCGGAACCTTAAGAGTTCACAAGCTCAGATGAAGGACAGATACGACCAGAAGGTGAAGCTAAGGGAGTTTGAAGTAGATCAGGAGGTACTGATACTACTGCCTCTGGTGGGACACCCCTTGTCTGCCAAGTATTCTGGTCCGTATCGGGTTGTAAGGAAGGTTTCTGATCTCGACTATTTAGTAGCTATGCCTGATTCGTAAAGATAAAAGAAAACCAACTTTGCCATATATAAATCTGATGAAAGAGTAGGTGAGGCGCACCTCTCGAGCCTCTCCATCTGTCCCGGGTAGTTGATCTGCCAGCGATCGTGTGGTGGAGTGAAGGGAGAGATACGGAGACGTAGGCAAGCTGCCGGGGAGGATACTGCAGTCTGCGGAGTTGTCATGTTTTCTGTGCGGTATCAGTAGGGCGGGGAAGGTTCTGAAGACAAAGGCTCACGAGTTCGTTGATTATTTGCACCTGCCTGAGTCAACAGCGTGTAAAAACGGCTGTTGCAGCAACTGGTTTGATTCAACAACAAAAAAACCCCAGCTGTTTTCGCGGAGCATCATGGTCTCTCATCTACTCAAGCAGGTGCACGAGGTACGATGTTGGGGACATCCTGCCCCATTTAAATCAGTGCCATACCGTGTTCCCCCTATTACATTACCAGCACTTAGGGCAAGAGCTGGATTATTATGCTGAAACGGGGGGTGATTTCTGAGGGTGCAGTTAAGGCTGGACTGCCCCTGTCACACTGCAGCCCAAACCAGGTTAGGCTACGGTTGCGGTTATTTGTATAGAATTTCTCACGCATGTTTGAGAATGGGATTAACCACCCACAAATGCCTACCCTCTCCCTCGCTGTGCGATGACAGTGTGGATAAGATAGGAAAGGCCAAGTTTTCCTCACTAAGATAGACCTTGTTAAGGGTTATTGGCAAGGTGCCCTTGGTTCTGATGTGCGAGTCGCAAGAGGATCAAGAAGGTTGGTGTTGGGTTTGTGGGTGGACGGTTGGTGGGTCTTTGCCACATATCGTTGCCAATGTTATGCCTCGACGGGCTGGAAAAAAAATGCCTCCTGGCAAACGTTTTGTCAGAAATTAATGAACGACATTGTTGTTGCCGAACATTGTTTCCAACTGTACGGTGTAACTAGATGAATTGTCATAATATCCGACGATGAGTTTAACAGTCACTGTAGCTCACATCGGCCACAGCTTTTATTTAACACCTTAACTACGCGGCCTGATGCGGTTTATTATTTATGTGTCACGGGCCACCCCCGCAGCGGCGCTGTTGTGTTTTTAGCCATATCAACTAGAGCTGTATTTTAAAATTACGTGATATCCATTTTCATGCCTATGAATTTAAGATGTCCAACGTGAACGTAAAACACAGTATCTATCCCTGAAAGGGCCATAAACAAGCTTTCTGAGTGACACCATACGATCCTTGTAATGATTGATAGTTTTTTCTGCAATAACCGTGCCAACGCTGAGTTGCAAAAAGAGACAGGTAATTCGGGTTACTTTCGGGTACATTAATGTGAGTATTGTAGCGAGTGAGAGGAGTGGAGGAGGAGGAGCTGAGATTTGTGGTCAGTAGGTTCCGCGGTGGTCTGGAGCAGTTCATTACCGCTCAGCTAGTCTCCTGCGACACCACGTTGATCTCTCTCTCTCAGTACCACCATTTACGTGCTGAAATTGCCCACTCGAGTGTGTGTCGAGCGGCCCGCCACATGATGTATAGTCCCAGACTTTATGTATTTAGACAAGTCGGATTTTTGTGATCAGCCGCTAATTACGGGTTAAATAAAATCTGAATGAAGCAGGTTTGGGTGGTCTAACAACCTGGTGTAATGTGCGATTTTGTCAAAGTTACAGTTTATGTACATGGGGTTCGAGGTGCGGGATGGCCGGGTCAGGTTTGCCCTTCCCAGACAAAAGATCCAAAGCCATCGATCAAGTTTTCCTCCCCCCCAGCCTACGGACTAAGAAACAAATCATGCGGTTTCTAGGTATTGATAGGTATTAATCGTCGCTTAATCAAAGGCCTCTTCGACCTGTACTTGCACCTTTAACACTGACTTATTATCTAAGAGACAAGAAGTTCTGGTGGTCTCCTGAGTGTGCAGGAGAGGGGCGTGTTTCCTTGGTGAAACACCTGTTATGGGGTACCCACCCCATACTCAGGGCCCCGGACTTCAGCAGACCTTTTCAAGCTGGCGACTGATGCCAGTGGCGTAGGGGCTCGCTGGGGGCTGTCTGTTACAGACAGATGATGAAGGTACCGAACATCCAGTGATGTTTTTTACAAGTAAAAAATTCATGTCAGTAGGTGCGACAAAAGGAATTACTCTGTAATTGAAAAAGAACTCCTTGGCGATAGATGGCTGGCGCTCAAAAGCACGTTCGAGTGTATATATTCCTATTTCCTGCTTCTTCCCGGATGCCAGTCGTAGTGGTTCTATACTCAGTATCATCACCCTCGTGAAATCTTGAATCACGTTTTCATAAACCGGAATATGAGGCTGGGACCAGGGTGGTCACTCATGCTTCAGGCAGTATGAATCTGGACATACGCCATATTGGCCCGGTTCTGATAACGTGATAGCGGATTTGTCTATCAAGGGTGGATGATGCTTGGTTAGACTGCTACAGGATTTGAGGGTTGAGGTGTGGAGAAGAGGAAAATATGGCTGTCACTGTAGTTCAGCCGAAAAAAAAAACAAATTAAAAAAAAGCAAAAACCTTATAAACAAGCTCTTTATTTTTAATAACAATGTTAGAATTTTGTATAAAGATGTTGTAGCAGTATATTAAGTTTGAATGTTTTCGTCTTATTGTCGCCGAAGGTTAGTTGGAACTTGCTCGGTGGAGTGCAACAGTCCTATTATGTTGGTATTTTAATAGTTGGCCTTTTGTCGCAACAAGTGTGTGGTAACTATGAAGAAGCTTTCCCTGCCTTAGATATGAAGAACTTAGTTAAGTGGTCTTAATCTTGGGGGAGGTGTGACGCTCCTGCATAGTAAGCCACGTAGCGGGCATGGGCCGAATGCGCGGTGTCGGCTGCCACAGCCTGTTTAGAAACCGGCATGGCGGCAGGCAGGAAATCACGCCGCCGGCCTTTCCTTAGTATATATCCTACGACAAGGTAACTAATGATCTGGGATATTCTTATGTTGTTTCACACCGCTATAGAAAGCGTACCCTTATTCTTAACCAACGCAACGCATTCGTCTTAGTATATTTTATTCTTTTGCCGATAGGTTGATGGTTTTCACTATAAATATACTAAGATGTAAAGTCTTATAATAGTGGAGATGTAGCCTGTGAGAGCACGAGCGGGAGAGACGAGCGGGAAGAGATACCGGCTTGGTGGACGTGACGTGCTGCTTCGCGCGAGGGCGCAGGAGAGACTAGCTTTGGGCACGAGCCTGATTGTTTCCAATTGATCGCCAACGTAATGGCTGAGTTTTCGACTCACGCAGCATGGGTAGAAAACGACGATTTTGAGCCCCGCAACGGTGTTGATTGTTTGCCAAGGCATGGGATGTATTTCCGCATGCCTAGGGTGGGGTCCAGGACAGATTCAAGACTGCAGAGCTCACCTCACTGTCGTAACCCCTTGCCTTTCGGACGCCCTTGATATCTATCCCTCTCAACCCCACTTAGAAACTTTCTCTCTTACTTCTTTGGGTATACTTCTTTCCTCTTACTTCACATTCACAATCTATTTAACCCATTATTTTTAGCGGCGAGCAACATAAGTCAGAAGTTAAATAAAGCTGGACTATGGGCGGCGCTCGACATACTCTCGAGTGGAATTTCAGCACGTAATGTGGCTGAGAGAGAGAGGACAAGTGGTGGCAGGGAAGACTAGCGAGCGTATGTACTGCTCCCAGACCACCGCGCGGCGAACTACTGACACAAATCTCAGCATTCCCTCCTCCCCCTCCCCTTTCAACTCGCTACATACTCCACATATGGTTCTACTGAAATTACCGAATTTACCTTGCTTTTTTGCACTCGGCGTTGGACAACGGTTATTTGGGCAAGAAAAACTATGCCATCAATACAAGGATCGTTTATGGGTGTCATTCGAAAGGACTCTGTATTATTGCCCTTTCAGGGATAGGTACTTGTTTTAACGTTCTGGGTCTTATTTTAGGCAATGAAAAATGATCACGGTAAACAGCCCAATTTTGGGCTAAAAAACACCCCGATTGTGGCGGGTACACATAAAATAAACCGCATAGGCCGCTCGTAAGGTGTTAATTTACTCCCAATCCCCTTGATAGACCTTATATCTATTATTGTATTAACGACGAGGCTCGGTCAGATAACTAGATAGGATTTTTGGGCCTTATGCAGAGATGTAATTGTTAATGAAGACCCTAGGAAGCGCTTTTTTGTTGTCTCATATATGGTGGTTTCATGCTTTGCTATGGTGGTTCTTGGTGGCAGGTGAGCAGGGGCTAGACCGGAGAGGGGAGGCTTTTGACGATCCTTTAAGTAATAGTCTGCTGGTTACAGATTTTACTATGGATTTCCCCGTGGGAGTCTGGGGGCATCCTTTCTTGTCTGTGTCCCTGTAGTTGTGTCTAGTGTTGTGTTGTGTGAGGGCCCATTGCTGCCTTTGTCCACTCAGCACTGCGCTAGCACGTTCTTGCTTTTGTTTTAGGGTCGCCAGGGAGAGAGTCCAGATACTTGCAAGTCTGGAGTCTCTCATGAGAGATTCCCTTTCAATTAGAGTTTAATTTGGCGCAACACAGATTTGGGAACGTCCGTTAGGCTAGAGCAGGTTGGATCTCAGCCCGGGTATCCGAAGCCTATATCCTTCCAGCTAGACCTCTGCCACCTGGCAGATTAACAGCTAGGGGTTTATTATTTCTGTATGCTTGTTATATGTGCCACAGTGTTTACACGGGTTTTTTTTGTGTGAGCATCTGTGAGTCAGGGTGTTGGCTTAGAGACTCTGTCTGAGCATGCTTGCCTGAACTAAGAGTGAGAAAGCACAAACTGGATGTGGTTATGTGACGAGTCTGCGCCTTTGATTTAATTATACCTATGCCATCTTAATACACTGTATGGCCTATCACTAGTGATTTATTCCTGCTTATGAGGATAAGAGTTTCTCTAATCCCGTAACGTCCTTTCTTTTGCTAAGCAATAGATCCTACAAGTAGCCGCATGACAGTTTAGAAACCTGCATGTCTGTCTACCTGTACGATTGTTTTGAGGACTGTTTGCTTTCACCTTCTTTCACGCTAGGGGTGATTAGTTTTGTATTAATGAACGTTTAACGTTAAAATGTACTTTCTTCTAGATTTGTTATTAAATTGTTTCTGCAATTTAATTCCTGTTATCTTATCTTTGTTCCTGGAAGCTTTAAGTCACTTAATTGTGTGGATCTTTGTTTATAGCCTGCTTGACTATCGCAGGTCTATAGTGCGTTGCACCGGGGTTAAACCGAGTCATAGGATACCTTGTTTGTTCAGGCCAAGGACTCTTGACCGTTTAGGGTGGTTTTGTTGCCGGGGTTACTATAGTGATAAGGGTGGATCTAAGCGTTTTTCCCGTTTTGTTGGCTTGTTGCCGGCATACCGTAGTTCCAATAGAAGAGGCGCCCCCCCAAGTGTTTAGTATATCCCAGGACATAACAGACGCCTCTGAATACTCTGGTGACGAGGTGGTGATTGGCAACCAAAAAAATGGCTGCGGAGAAGCGGGAAAGGCAAGAGGAGGTGACGATTAAGCAGCACATATCTCTGGCTTTCTGCCAAGGAAGAGTGGGATGGAAGCCCTCTCAGCCTTTCTGTTCCGCAGGAGGACCCCTGGGCCTTTCAGACCAACTTTGCTGTGTTGCAATCCTAAAATTCAAAAGGCTACTCTCCCTCAATCGTATACCCTAAGCTCATGCGTTGTTTTCCGAGTCGTTTTTTCCTCAAGTCGTTTTTTCTCGAGTCGTTTTTTTCCGCGAGATCGATTTTTCTCGAGTCGTTTTTTCCACGAGCTCGTGTTCCCTGCGAGTCGGTTTCACGGAAGTCGTTTTCCTATTTTGTTTTCCTCGAGTCGTTTTCCCAGTCGTTTACCGCGTCGTTTACCGGGGCCTAAATTTTTCAAAAAAGCGACTCTCCATCATTTCTCTGATGACGGCTAGGGACTTCTCTGAATACTCCTTTGGACGAAGGTGGTGATGGCCAACCAAAAAATAATGCTGCTGAGAAGCGGGAACGCGGGCAAGAGGGGAGGTTGACTATAAGTCCACATGTCTGTCTGGCTTCTTCCAAGGAAGAGGGGATGAAGCCCTCTCGGCCTTTCTGTTCTGCTGGCCTGGACCCCTCCTTCAGACAACTTTTTGCCTTGTGTTGCAATTCACTGAAAATTCAAATGGCTACTCCTCCCTCAATCGTATATACCTAAGCTCATGCATTTTTCGAGTAGTTTTTTTCCACCATTCGTTTTTGCCCCGAGTCGTTTTTTTCGAGTCGTTTTCCCCGAGTCGTTTTTGTCCCGATTCCCTTCTGTTTTCCCGACATGTCGTATTACCCGCAGTCATTGTACCGGGGCCTAAATTTTTCGAAAAAAGGGAGCCTCGTCCATCCTATTTCTCGATGACGGCTAGGTGACTTCTCTGATAATTCTGGGAACGAGGTGGTGAGCGCATGGCCAAACAGAAAGTAATGTCTGGTGGGAGGAAGCGGGTAAGTTGAGGTACGGACAAGAGGGTGATCGATAAGCCCACATGTCTCTGGCTTCTTCCAAGGAAGAGGGGACTGAGCCCTCTCGCCTTTCCTGTTCCGCATTAGGACCCCTCCTTCAGACAACTTTTGCTGTGTTGCAATCTGCAAAATTCAAATGGCTACTCTCCCTCAATCGTATACCTAAAGCTCATGCGTTTTTTCGAGACGTTTTTCTCTGAGTCGTTTTTCTCGAAGTCGTTTTCCGAGTCGTCGAGTCGTTTTCGATTTGTTTTCCCCGATTCGTTTCCCAGAGTTGTGTTTACAGTCCCAGTCGTTTCCACCGCGTCGTTTTACGCCGGGCATAAATTTTTCGGAAACCGACTCTCCCCAATCCATTTCTCGGGCCTAATATTTTTTTTTTCAAAAAGCTGTGACTCTCCATCATTTCTCGATGACGGCTAGGGACTTCTCCTGATACTCTGGGACAAGGTGGTGATGGCCAACCAAAAAAAAATGCTGCCTGAGAAGCGGGAAGGACAAGAGAGGTGACGATTAAACCACCATTCTCATGGCTTATTCCAAGGAAGAGGGGGATGGAGCCCCTCTCGGCCTTTCTGTTCCGCAGGAGGACCCGCTCCTTCATACAACTTTGCTGTGTTGCAATCTGAAAATTCAAATGGCTACTTCTCCCTCAATCGTATACCTAAGCTCATTCGTTTTTCGAGTCGTTTTTCTCAGAGTCGGTTTTTTTCCCGAGTTATTTTTTTTTTTCGAGTCGTTTTTTTTTAACCTTTCCGAGTCGTTTTTCCGGAGTAGTTTTCCGATTCCAGTTTTTCCTGATTCGTTTTCCCATTTCGTTTACCGCGTTCATTTGCCGGGGGCCTAAATTTTTTCGAAAAGCGACTCTCTTCCATCATTTCTCCCCCCCGATGACAGCTAGGGACTTTCTCGTTGATACTTTGGGACGAGGTGGTGATGGCCAACCAAAAAAAATGCTGCTGAGAAGCGGGGGGAAGGCAAGAGGGTGACGATAAGCAACATGTCGTCTGGCTTGCTTCCAAGGAAGAGGGTGATGAGTCCCTCTCGCCCTTTCCTGTTTCCGTCAGGGAGGGACCCTTCCTTCAGACAACTTTGCTGTGTTGCAAATCTGAAAATTCAAATGGCTACTCTCCTTCAATCGTATACCTAAGCTCATGCATTTTTTTGAGGTCGATTTTTCCACTCGGAGTTGTTTTTTTTTCCCGAGTCGTTTTTCCTCAACACACAAGAGGTCGTTTTTCCCAAGTCGTTTTCGCCCGAGTCGTTTCCAGAATATCTTTCCGATTTGTTTTCCCGAGTCGTTTTCCCGAGTCATTTTCCCAGTCGTATACCGCGTCGTTTACCGGGGCCTAAATTTTTCAAAAAGCGACTCTCCATCATTTCTCGATGAAGGCTAGGGACTTCTCTGATACTCTGGGACGAGGTGGTGATGGTAAATGACTCGGGAAAACGACTCGGGAAAAACGACACGAAAAAAACGACTCAGGAAAAACGACTTGACAAAAACGATTCGGGAAAACGACTCGAGAAAAACGAATAAAAAAACGCATGAGCTTAGGTATACGATTGAGGGAGAGTAGCCATTTGAATTTTCAGATTGCAACACAGCAAAGTTGTCTGAAGGAGGGGTCCTCCTGCGGAACAGAAAGGCGAGAGGGCTCATACCCTCTTCCTTGGAAGAAGCCAGAGACATGTGGTTTATCGTCACCCTCTTGCCTTCCCGCTTCTCATCAGCATTTTTTTGGTTGGCCATCACCACCTCGTCCCAGAGTATCAGAGAAGACCCTAGCCGTCATCGAGAAATGATGGAGAGTCGCTTTTCGAAAAATTTAGGCCCCGGTAAATGACGCGGTAAACGACTCGGGAAAACGACTCAGGAAAACGACTCAGGAAAACAACTCGTGAAAACGACTCGGAAAACGACTCGGGAAAACGACTTGGGAAAACGACTCGGGAAAACGACTCGGTAAAACGACTCGGAAAACGCATGAGCTTAGGTATACGATTGAGGGAGAGTAGCCATTTGAATTTTCAGATTGCAACACAGCAAAGTTGTCTGAAGGAGGGGTCCTCCTGCGGAACAGAAAGGAGAGAGGGCTCATCCCCTCTTCCTTGGAAGAAGCCAGAGACATGTGGCTTATCGTCACCCTCTTGCCTTCTCGCTTCTCAGCAGCATTTTTTTGGTTGGCCATCACCACCTTGTCCCAGAGTATCAGAGAAGTCCCTAGCCGTCATCGAGAAATGATGGAGAGTCACTATTCGAAAAGTTTAGGCCCCGGTAAACGACGCGGTAAACGACTGGGAAAACGGCTGGGAAAACGACTGGGAAAACAACTCGGGAAAACGCCTCGGAAAACGACTCGGGAAAACGACTTGGAAAACGTATGTGCTTAGGTATACGATTGAGGGAGAGTAGCCATTTGAATTTTCAGATTGCAACACAGCAAAGTTGTCTGAAGGAGGGGTCCTCCTGCGGAACAGAAAGGCGAGAGGGCTCATCCCCTCTTCCTTGGAAGAAGCCAGAGACCTGTGGCTTATCGTCACCATCTTGCCTTTCCGTTTCTTGGCAGCATTTTTTTGGTTGGCCATCACCACCTCGTCCCAGAGTATCAGAGAAGACCCTAGCCGTCATCGAGAAATGATGGAGAGTCGCTTTTCGAAAAATTTAGGCCCCGGTAAATGACGCGGTAAACGACTCGGGAAAACGACTCAGGAAAACGACTCAGGAAAACAACTCGGGAAAACAACTCGGAAAACGACTCTGGAAAACGACTTGGGAAAACGACTCGGGAAAACGACTCGGAATACGACTCAGGAAAACGACTCGGAAAAAGACTTGGAAAACGACTGGGAAAACGACTCGGAAAACGCATGAGCTTAGGTATACGATTGAGGGAGAGTAGCCATTTGAATTTTCAGATTGCAACACAGCAAAGTTGTCTGAAGCAGGGGTCCTCCTGCGGAACAGAAAGGCGAGAGGGCTCATACCCTCTTCCTTGGAAGAAGCCAGAGACATGTGGTTTATCGTCACCCTCTTGCCTTCCCGCTTCTCATCAGCATTTTTTTGGTTGGCCATCACCACCTCGTCCCAGAGTATCAGAGAAGACCCTAGCCGTCATCGAGAAATGATGGAGAGTCGCTTTTCGAAAAATTTAGGCCCCGGTAAATGACGCGGTAAACGACTCGGGAAAACGACTCAGGAAAACGACTCAGGAAAACAACTCGTGAAAACGACTCGGAAAACGACTCGGGAAAACGACTTGGGAAAACGACTCGGGAAAACGACTCGGTAAAACGACTCGGAAAACGCATGAGCTTAGGTATACGATTGAGGGAGAGTAGCCATTTGAATTTTCAGATTGCAACACAGCAAAGTTGTCTGAAGGAGGGGTCCTCCTGCGGAACAGAAAGGAGAGAGGGCTCATCCCCTCTTCCTTGGAAGAAGCCAGAGACATGTGGCTTATCGTCACCCTCTTGCCTTCTCGCTTCTCAGCAGCATTTTTTTGGTTGGCCATCACCACCTTGTCCCAGAGTATCAGAGAAGTCCCTAGCCGTCATCGAGAAATGATGGAGAGTCACTATTCGAAAAGTTTAGGCCCCGGTAAACGACGCGGTAAACGACTGGGAAAACGGCTGGGAAAACGACTGGGAAAACAACTCGGGAAAACGCCTCGGAAAACGACTCGGGAAAACGACTTGGAAAACGTATGTGCTTAGGTATACGATTGAGGGAGAGTAGCCATTTGAATTTTCAGATTGCAACACAGCAAAGTTGTCTGAAGGAGGGGTCCTCCTGCGGAACAGAAAGGCGAGAGGGCTCATCCCCTCTTCCTTGGAAGAAGCCAGAGACATGTGGCTTATCGTCACCATCTTGCCTTTCCGTTTCTTGGCAGCATTTTTTTGGTTGGCCATCACCACCTCATCCCAGAGTATCAGAGAAGTCCCTAGCCGTCATCGAGAAATGATGGAGAGTCGCTTTTTCGAAAAGTTTAGGCCCCGGTAAACGACTCGGTAAACGAATCGGAAAATGACTCGGGAAAAAGACTCGGAAAACGCATGAGCTTAGGTATACGATTGAGGGAGAGTAGTCATTTGAATTTTCAGAATGCAACACAGCAAAGTTGTCTGAAGGAGGGGTCCTCCTGCGGAACAGAAAGGCGAGAGGGCTCATCCCCTCTTCCTTGGAAGAAGCCAGAGACATGTGGCTTATCGTCACCCTCTTGCCTTCCCGCTTCTCAGCAGCATTTTTTTGGTTGGCCATCACCACCACGTCCCAGATTATCAGAGAAGTCCCTAGCCGTCATCGAGAAATGATGGAGAGTCGCTTTTCGAAAAATTTAGGCCCCGGTAAACGACACGGTAAACGACTCGGGAAAACGACTCGGAAAACGACTCGGGAAAACGACTCGGAAAACGACTTGGGAAAACGAATCGGAAAACGACTGGGAAACGACTCGGAAAATGACTCGGGAAAACGACTCGGGAAAACGACTCGGGAAAACAAATGAGCTTAGGTATACGATTGAGGGAGAGTAGCCATTTGAATTTTCAGATTGCAACACAGCAAAGTTGTCTGAAGGAGGGGTCCTCCTGCGGAACAGAAAGGCGAGAGGGCTCATCCCCTCTTCCTTGGAAGAAGCCAGAGACCTGTGGCTTATCGTCACCCTCTTGCCTTCCCGCTTCTCAGCAGCATTTTTTTAGTTGGCCATCACCACCTCGTCCCAGATTATCAGAGAAGTCCCTAGCCGTCATCGAGAAATGATGGAGAGTCGCTTTTCGAAAAATTTAGGCCCCGGTAAACGACACGGTAATCGACTCGGAAAACGACTTGGGAAAACGACTCGGAATACGACTCGGGAAAACGACTCAGAAAACGACTCGAGAAAACGACTCGGGAAAACGCCTCGGGAAAACGACTCGGAAAACGACTCGGGAAAACGACTTGGAAAACAAATGAGCTTAGGTATACGATTGAGGGAGAGTAGCCATTTGAATTTTCAGATTGCAACACAGCAAAGTTGTCTGAAGAAGGGGTCCTCCTGCGGAACAGAAAGGCGAGAGGGCTCATACCCTCTTCCTTGGAAGAAGCCAGAGACATGTGGCTTCTCGTCACCCTCTTGCCTTCCCGCTTCTCAGCAGCTTTATTTTGGTTGGCCATCACCACCTCGTCCCAGAGTATCAGAGAAGTCCCTAGCCGTCATCGAGAAATGATGGAGAGTCGATTTTCGAAAAGTTTAGGCCCCCGTAAACGACGCGGTAAACGACTGGGAAAACGACTTGGGAAAACGACTCGGAATACGACTCGGGAAAACGACTCGGAAAACGAATCGGGAAAACGACTCGGGAAAACGACTCTGAAAACGACTCGGGAAAACGACTCTGAAAACGACTCGGGAAAACGACTCGGAAAACAAATGAGCTTAGGTATACGATTGAGGGAGAGTAGCCATTTGAATTTTCAGATTGCAACACAGCAAAGTTTTCTGAAGAAGGGGTCCTCCTGCGGAACAGAAAGGCGAGAGGGCTCATACCCTCTTCCTTGGAAGAAGCCAGAGACATGTGGCTTATCGTCACCCTCTTGCCTTCCCGCTTCTCAGCAGCTTTATTTTGGTTGGCCATCACCACCTCGTCCCAGAGTATCAGAGAAGTCCCTAGCCGTCATCGAGAAATGATGGAGAGTCGATTTTTGAAAAGTTTAGGCCCCCGTAAACGACTGGGAAAACGAATCGGAAAATGACTCGGGAAAACGACTCGGAAAACGCATGAGCTTAGCTATACGATTGAGGGAGAGTAGCCATTTGAATTTTCAGGTTGCAACACAACAAAATTGTCTAAAGGAGGGGTCCTCCTGCGGAACAGAAAGGCGAGAGGGCTCATCCCCTCTTCCTTGGAAGAAGCCAGAGACATGTGGCTTATCGTCACCCTCTTGCCTTCCCGCTTCTCAGCAGAATTTTTTTGGTTGGCCATCACCACGTCGTCCCTTGTTATCAGAGAAGTCCCTAGCCGTCATCGAGAAATGATGGAGAGTCGCTTTTCGAAAAATTTAGGACCCGGTAAACGAGTCGGAAAACGACTCGGGAAAACGACTCGGGAAAGCGACTCGGAAAACGACACGGGAAAACGACTCGGAAAACGACTGGGAAAACGACTAGGGAAAACGACTCTGAAAATAACTCGGGGAAATCGACTCGGAAAACGCATGAGCTTAGGTATACAAATATAGGGAGAGTAGCCATTTGAATTTTCAGATTGCAACACAGCAAAGTTGTCTGAAGGAGGGGTCCTCCTGCGGAACAGAAAAGTGAGAGGGCTCATCCCCTCTTCCTTGGAAGAAGCCAGAGACATGTGGCTTATCGTCACCCTCTTGCCTTCCCCCTTCTCAGCAGCATTTTTTTGGTTGGCCATCACCACCTCGTCCCTTATTATCAGAGATGTCCCTAACCGTCATCGAGAAATGATGGAGAGTCGATTTTCGAAAAATTTAGGTCCCGGTAAACGACTCGGGCAAAACGACTCGGGAGAACGACTTGGGAAAACGACTCGGGAAAACGACTCGGGAAAACGACTCGGAAAACGACTCGGAAAATGCATGAGCTTAGGTATACGATTGAGGGAGAGTAACCATTTGAAATTTCAGATTGCAACACAGCAAAGTTGTCTGAAGGAGTGGTCCTCTTGCGGAACAGAAAAGCGAGAGGGCTCATCCCCTCTTCCTTGGAAGAAGCCAGAGACATGTGGCTTATCGTCACCCTCTTGCCTTCCCCCTTCTCAGCAGCATTTTTTTGGTTGGTCATTACCACCTCGTCCCAGAGTATCAGAGAAGTCCCAAGCCGTTATCGAGAAATCATGGAGAGTCGCTTTTCGAAAAATTTAGGCCCCAGTAAACGACGCGGTAAACGACCCGGGAAACGACTCAGAAAATGAATCGGGAAAACTACTCGGAAAACGCATGAGCTTAGGTATACGATTGAGGGAGAGTAGCCATTTGAATTTTCAGATTGCAACACAGCAAAGTTGTCTGAAGGAGGGGTCCTCCTGTGGAACAGAAAGGCGAGAGGGCTCATCCCCTCTTCCTTGGAAGAAGCCAGAGACCTGTGGCTTATCGTCACCCTCTTGCCTTTCCGCTTCTCAACAGCATTTTTTTAGTTGGCCATCACCACCTCGTCCCAGATTATCAGAGAAGTCCCTAGCCGTCATCAAGAAATGATGGAGAGTCGCTTTTCGAAAAATTTAGGCCCCGGTAAACGACTCGGAAAACGACTGGGAAAACGACTCGGGAAAACGACTCGGAAAACGACTCGGGAAAACGACTCAGGAAAACGACTTGGAAAACGACTCGGGAAAACGACTCAGGAAAACGACTTGGAAAAAGACTCGGAAAACGACTTGGAAAACGACTCGGGAAAACGACTCCGGAAAACGCATGAGCTTAGGTATACGATTGAGGGAGAGTAGCCATTTGAATTTTCAGATTGCAACACAGCAAAGTTGTCTGAAGGAGGGGTCCTCATGCGGAACAGAAAGGCGAGAGGGCTCATCCCCTCTTCCTTAGAAGAAGCCAGAGACATGTGGCTTATCGTCACTCTCTTGCCTTCCCGCTTCTCAGCAGCATTTTTTTGGTTGGCCATCACCACCTCATCCCAGATTATCAGAGAAGTCCCTAGCCGTCATCGAGAAATGATGGAGAGTCGCTTTTCGAAAAATTTAGGCCCCGGTAAACGACTCGGGAAAACGACTCGGGAAAACGAGTCGGGAAAACGACTCAGAATACGACTCGAGAAAACTACTTAGGAAAACGACTCGGAAAACGACTCTGAAAACGACTCGGGAAAACGAATGGGAAAACGACTCGGGAAAACGACTCGGGAAAACGACTCGGAAAACAAATGAGCTTAGGTATACGATTGAGGGAGAGTAGCCATTTGAATTTTCAGATTGCAACACAGCAAAGTTGTCTGAAGAAGGGGTTCTCCTGCGGAACAGAAAGGCGAGAGGGCTCATTCCCTCTTCCTTGGAAGAAGCCAGAGACATGTGGCTTATCGTCACCCTCGTGCCTTCCCGCTTCTCAGCAGCTTTATTTTGGTTGGCCATCACCACCTCGTCCCAGAGTATCAGAGAAGTCCCTAGCCGTCATCGAGAAATGATGGAGAGTTGCTTTTCGAAAAGTTTAGGCCCCGTTAACCCGGGAACTGCTGGGAGACTCTTAAGAGTTCCCCCGGCGGACTGTGGGGAGACTCTTAACCCGTGGAGCCCCGGCTAGTTTTGTAATGTTTGCGCACCAGAACCCGGCCGGTTTTCAAAAAATGGTTTTATTCCAGAAACAATAGCGAATGGGTTAGAAATGAAGGAAAAACCACGAAAAACCGCTCAAAAAGCTTAAAAAATGGTCCTACAGAGCCCCCGAAAACGGATTTTACAAGAGTAAAAAATTGAAGCCAATTATCACAAAAAACCAGGTTATTGCGCGCTCGCGCGCACGCACGTGGACTTTGAGAGTTTTCAACCATCGGCACGGTTGCGTGGGATACGTACACAGTTCCCATACAAATCTGAGTCCTCTTGAGTGGCTACACCTGAGGTTACGGTCGGCGCAATTAGGGTGACGCGTCAGGCGCGTCTCTGGGGCTGTGCGTTACATACATCGCCGACGCGTCAGACGCGTCGCTGGGGCTGTACGGGTTGAGAGTCAGAGAAAAAAAAAATCAACTTTTGACATAAAAAACAAAAAAAAAACAAAAAATTATTTTGCCATGCAAAATCTCAGTCCTCTACCTCCCCTCCTTCCCCACTTTTCTCCTCTCCTTCAGTTATCACCTATTTTCCCTGTTATTCCCTTATTCTGAGGTATATTTTCGTGCTAACATTAGAAATCCGGTTGCAGGGTGTGGTCATCACTGATAGCAAGCGAATGCAAGAGAGAGAGAGAGAGAGTATCGATCGACTGTGTCTCAGTGGCCTTGGGGGAAATTGGCGGGAAAGCAGCTTGCCTCACCCATACATTATACAACTCGCAGGCTATATCTCCGATTTTGACCACCCAAACGCTGTTTTCACTAGTTTTATTGTTGTTTCAGGTTAATACCTTTATAATCAACCCATAATAGGCGTATATGGATAAGTATTAATGCTATTAATGGTACAATGAATATTTTAGTGACGGAAACACCTCAAATACATGCGCACAGGGAGAGGTGTCTAATTACCCCCATGCGCACTTCAGAGGTTTAACGACTGGGAAAAAAAATCGGAAAATGACTCGGGAAAACGACTTGGAAAACGCATGAGCTTAGGTATACGATTGAGGGAGAGTAGCCATTTGAATTTTCAGATTGCAACACAGCAAAGTTGTCTGAAGGAGGGGTCCTCCTGCGGAACAGAAAGGCGAGAGGGCTCATCCCCTCTTCCTTGGAAGAAGCCAGAGACATGTGGCTCATCGTCACCCTCTTGCCTTCCCGCTTCTCAGTAGCATTTTTTTGGTTGGCCATCACCACCTCGTCCCTTATTATCAGAGATATCCCTAGCCGTCATCGAGAAATGATGGAGAGTCGCTTTTCGAAAAATTTAGGCCACGGTAAACGACGCGGTAAACGACTCGGAAAATGACTGGGAAAACGACTCGGGAAAACGACTCGGGAAAACGACTCGGAAAACGACTCGGGAAAACGACTCCGAAAACGATTCGGAAAACGACTCGGAAAACGCATGAGCTTAGGTATACGATTGAGGGAGAGTAGCCATTTGAATTTTCAGATTGCAACACAGCAAAGTTGTCTGAAGGAGGGGTCCTCCTGCGGAACAGAAATGCGAGAGGGCTCATCCCCTCTTCCTTGGAATAAGCCAGAGACATGTGGCTTATCGTCACCCTCTTGCCTTCCCGCTTCTCAGCAGCATTTTTTTGGTTAGCCATCACCACCTCGTCCCAGAGTATCAGAGAAGTTCCTAGCCGTCATCGAGAAATGATGGCGAGTCGCTTTTCGAAAAATTTAGGCCCCGGTAAACGACGCGGTAAACGACTGGGAAAACGACCCCGAAAACGACTCGGAAAATGAATAGGAAAAACGACTCGGAAAACGCATGAGCTTAGGTATAAGATTGAGGGAGAGTAGCCATTTGAATTTTCAGATTGCAACACAGCAAAGTTGTCTGAAGGAGGGGTCCTCCTGCGGAACAGAAAGGCGAGAGGGCTCATCCCCTCTTCCTTGGAAGAAGCCAGAGACATGTGGCTTATCGTCACCCTCTTGCCTTCCTGCTTCTCAGCAGCATTTTTTTAGTTGGCCATCACCACCTCGTCCCAGAATATCAGAGAAGTCCCTAGCCGTCATCGATAAATGATGGAGAGTCGCTTTTTGAAATATTTAGGCCCGGTAAATGACGCGTTAAACGACTCGGGAAAACAACTCGGGAAAACGACTCGGAAAACGACTCGGGAAAACGACTCGGAAAACGACTCGGGAAAACAAATGAGCTTAGGTATACGATTGAGGGAGAGTAGCCATTTGAATTTTCAGATTGCAACACAGCAAAGTTGTCTGAAGGAGGGGTCCTCCTGCGGAACAGAAAGGCGAGATGGCTCATCCGCTCTTCCTTGGAAGAAGCCAGAGACATGTGGCTTATCGTCACCCTCTTGCCTTCCCGCTTCTCAGCAGCATTTTTTTGGTTGGCCATCACCACCTCGTCCCAGAGTATCAGAGAAGTCCCTAGCCGTCATCGAGAAATGATGGAGAGTCGCTTTTCGAAAAGTCTAGGCCCCGGTAAACGACGCGGTAAACTAATCGGATAATGACTCGGGAAAACGACTCGGAAAACGCATGAGCTTAGGTATATGATTGAGGGAGAGTAGCCATTTGAATTTTCAGATTGCAACACAGCAAAGTTGTCTGAAGAAGGGGTTCTCCTGCGGAACAGAAAGGCGAGAGGGCTCATTCCCTCTTCCTTGGAATAAGCCAGAGACATGTGGCTTATCGTCACCCTCTTGCCTTCCCGCTTCTCAGCAGCATTTTTTTGGTTAGCCATCACCACCTCGTCCCAGAGTATCAGAGAAGTCCCTAGCCGTCATCGAGAAATGATGGCGAGTCGCTTTTCGAAAAATTTAGGCCCCGGTAAACGACGCGGTAAACGACTGGGAAAACGACCCCGAAAACGACTCGGAAAATGAATAGGAAAAACGACTCGGAAAACGCATGAGCTTAGGTATAAGATTGAGGGAGAGTAGCCATTTGAATTTTCAGATTGCAACACAGCAAAGTTGTCTGAAGGAGGGGTCCTCCTGCGGAACAGAAAGGCGAGAGGGCTCATCCCCTCTTCCTTGGAAGAAGCCAGAGACATGTGGCTTATCGTCACCCTCTTGCCTTCCCGCTTCTCAGCAGCATTTTTTTAGTTGGCCATCACCACCTCGTCCCAGAATATCAGAGAAGTCCCTAGCCGTCATCGATAAATGATGGAGAGTCGCTTTTTGAAATATTTAGGCCCCGGTAAATGACGCGTTAAACAACTCGGGAAAACGACTCGGGAAAACGACTCGGAAAACAACTCGGGAAAACGACTCGGAAAACGACTCGGGAAAACGACTCGGAAAACGACTCGGGAAAACGACTCGGGAAAACAAATGAGCTTAGGTATACGATTGAGGGAGAGTAGCCATTTGAATTTTCAGATTGCAACACAGCAAAGTTGTCTGAAGGAGGGGTCCTCCTGCGGAACAGAAAGGCGAGATGGCTCATCCGCTCTTCCTTGGAAGAAGCCAGAGACATGTGGCTTATCGTCACCCTCTTGCCTTCCCGCTTCTCAGCAGCATTTTTTTTGGTTGGCCATCACCACCTCGTCCCAGAATATCAGAGAAGTCCCTAGCCGTCATCGATAAATGATGGAGAGTCGCTTTTTGAAATATTTAGGCCCCGGTAAATGACGCGTTAAACGACTCGGGAAAACGACTCGGGAAAACGACTCGGAAAACAACTCGGGAAAACGACTCGGAAAACGACTCGGGAAAACGACTCGGAAAACGACTCGGGAAAACGACTCGGGAAAACAAATGAGCTTAGGTATACGATTGAGGGAGAGTAGCCATTTGAATTTTCAGATTGCAACACAGCAAAGTTGTCTGAAGGAGGGGTCCTCCTGCGGAACAGAAAGGCGAGATGGCTCATCCGCTCTTCCTTGGAAGAAGCCAGAGACATGTGGCTTATCGTCACCCTCTTGCCTTCCCGCTTCTCAGCAGCATTTTTTTTGGTTGGCCATCACCACCTCGTCCCAGAGTATCAGAGAAGTCCCTAGCCGTCATCGAGAAATGATGGAGAGTCGCTTTTCGAAAAGTCTAGGCCCCGGTAAACGACGCGGTAAACTAATTGGATAATGACTCGGGAAAACGACTCGGAAAACGCATGAGCTTAGGTATATGATTGAGGGAGAGTAGCCATTTGAATTTTCAGATTGCAACACAGCAAAGTTGTCTGAAGGAGGGGTCCTCCTGCGGAACAGAAAGGCGAGAGGGCTCATCCCCTCTTCCTTGGAAGAAGCCAGAGACATGTGGCTTATCGTCACCCTCTTGCCTTCCCGCTTCTCAGCAGCATTTTTTTGGTTGGCCATCACCACCTCGTCCCAGATTATCAGAGAAGTCCCTAGCCGTCATCGAGAAATGATGGAGAGTCGCTTTTCGAAAAATTTAGGCCCCGGTAAATGACACGGTAACCGACTCGGGAAAACGACTCGGGGAAAACGACTCGGAAAACGACTCGAGAAAACGACTTGGGAAAACGACTGGGAAAACGACTCGGGAAAACGACTGGGAAAACGACTCGGGAAAACGACTCTGAAAACGACTCGGGAAAACGACTCGGAAAACAAATGAGCTTAGGTATACGATTGAGGGAGAGTAGCCATTTGAATTTTCAGATTGCAACACAGCAAAGTTGTCTGAAGAAGGGGTTCTCCTGCGGAACAGAAAGGCGAGAGGGCTCATTCCCTCTTCCTTGGAAGAAGCCAGAGACATGTGGCTTATTGTCACCCTCGTGCCTTCCCGCTTCTCAGCATCTTTATTTTGGTTGGCCATCACCACCTCGTCCCAGAGTATCAGAGAAGTCCCTAGCCGTCATCGAGAAATGATGGAGAGTTGCTTTTCGAAAAGTTTAGGCCCCGTTAACCCTGGAGCTGCGGGGAGACTCTTAAGAGTTCCCCCGGCCCGTGGAGCCCCGGCTTGTTTTGAAATGTTTGTGCACCAGAACCCGGCCGGTTTTCAAAAAATTGTTTTATTCCAGAAACAATAGCGAATGGGTTAGGAATGAAGGAAAAACCACGAAAAACCGCTCAAAAAGCTTAAAAAATGATCCTACAGAGCCCCCGAAAACGGATTTTACAGGAGTAAAAAATTGAAGGCAATTATCTCAAAAAAACAGGTTATTGCGCGCTCGCATGCACGCACGTGGACTTTGAGAGTTTTCAACCATCGGCACGGTTGCGTTGGATACGTACACAGTTCCCATACAAATCTGAGCCCTCTTGAGTGGCTACACCTGAGGTTACGGTCGGCGCAATTAGGGTGACGCGTCAGGCGCGTCTCTGGGGCTGTGCGTTACATACATCGCCGACGCGTCAGATGCGTCGCTGGGGCTGTACGGGTTAAGAGTCAGAGAAAAAAAAAATCAACTTTTGACATCGAAAACAAAATATATATTTTTATTTTTTTATTTTTTTATTTTTGTTTGGCCCCTGGGCCATGCAAAATCTCAGTCCTCTACCTCCCCTCCTTCCCCACTTTCCTCCTCTCCTTCAGTTATCACCTATTTTCCCTGTTATTCCCTTATTCTGAGGTATATTTTCGTGCTAACATTAGAAATCCGGTTGCAGGGTGTGGTCATCACTGATAGCAAGCGAATGCAAGAGAGAGAGAGAGAGAGAGTATCGATCGACTGTGTCTCAGTGGCCTTGGGGGAAATTGGCGGGAAAGCAGCTTGCCTCACCCATACATTATACAACTCGCGGGCTATATCTCCGATTTTGACCATCCAAACGCTGTTTTCACTCGTTTTATTGTTGTTTCAGGTTAATACCTTTATAATCAACCCATAATAGGCGCATATGGATAAGTATTAATGCTAATAATGGTACAATGAATATTTTAGTGACGGAAACACCTCAAATACATGCGCACAGGGAGAGGTGTCTAATTACCCCCATGCGCACTTCAGAGGTTAAACGACGCGGTAAACGACTGGGAAAACAAATCGGAAAATGACTCGGGAAAAGGACTCGGAAAACGCATGAGCTTAGGTATACGATTGAGGGAGAGTAGCCATTTGAATTTTCAGATTGCAACACAGCAAAGTTGTCTGAAGGAGGGGTCCTCCTGCGGAACAGAAATGCGAGAGGGCTCATCCCGTCTTCCTTGGAAGAAGCCAGAGATATGTGGCTCATCGTCACCCTCTTGCCTTCCCGCTTCTAAGCAGCATTTTTTGGTTGGCCATGACCACCTCGTCCCTTATTATCAGAGATATCCCTAGCCGTCATCGAGAAATGATGGAGAGTCGCTTTTCGAAAAATTTAGGCCACGGTAAACGACGCGGTAAACGACTCGGAAAATGACTGGGAAAACGACTCGGGAAAACGACTCGGGAAAACGACTCGGAAAACAACTCGGGAAAACGACCTGGAAAACGACTCGGGAAAACGACTCCGAAAACGATTCGGAAAACGACTCGGAAAACGCATGAGCTTAGGTATACGATTGAGGGAGAGTAGCCTTTTGAATTTTCAAATTGCAACACAGCAAAGTTGTCTGAAGGAGGGGTCCTCCTGCGGAACAGAAAGGCGAGAGGGCTCATCCCCTCTTCCTTGGAAGAAGCCAGAGACATGTGGCTTATCGTCACCCTCTTGCCTTCCCGCTTCTCAGCAGCATTTTTTTGGTTGGCCATGACCACCTCGTCCCTTATTATCAGAGATATCCCTAGCCGTCATCGAGAAATGATGGCGAGTCGCTTTTCGAAAAATTTAGGCCCCGGTAAACGACGCGGTAAACGACTGGGAAAACGACTGGGAAAACGACTCGGAAAATGAATCGGAAAAACGACTCGGAAAACGCATGAGCTTAGGTATAAGATTGAGGGAGAGTAGCCATTTGAATTTTCAGATTGCAACACAGCAAAGTTGTCTGAAGGAGGGGTCCTCCTGCGGAACAGAAAAGCGAGAGGGCTCATCCCCTCTTCCTTGGAAGAAGCCAGGGACATGTGGCTTATTGTCACCCTCTTGCCTTCCCGCTTCTCAGCAGCATTTTTTTAGTTGGCCATCACCACCTCGTCCCAGAATATCAGAGAAGTCCCTAGCCGTCATCGAAAAATGATGGAGAGTCGCTTTTCGAAAAATTTAGGCCCCGGTAAACGACACGGTAAACGACTCGGAAAACGACTCGGGAAAACGACTCGGAATACGACTCGGGAAAACGACTCGGGAAAACGACTCGGAAAACGAATCGGGAAAACGACTCGGGAAAACGACTCTGAAAACGACTCGGGAAAACGACTCTGAAAACGACTCGGGAAAACGACTCGGAAAACAAATGAGCTTAGGTATACGATTGAGGGAGAGTAGCCATTTGAATTTTCAGTTTGCAACACAGCAAAGTTGTCTGAAGAAGGGGTCCTCCTGCGGAACAGAAAGGCGAGAGGGCTCATCCCCTCTTCCTTGGAAGAAGCCAGACACATGTGGCTTATCGTTACCCTCTTGCCTTCCCGCTTCTCAGCAGCTTTCTTTTGGATGGCCATCACCACCTCGTCCCAGAGTATCAGAGAAGTCCCTAGCCGTCATCGAGAAATGATGGAGAGTCGCTTTTCGAAATGTTTAGGCCCCGGTAAACGACGCGGTAAACGACAGGGAAAACGAATCGGAAAATGACTCGGGAAAACGACTCGGAAAACGCATGAGCTTAGGTATACGATTGAGGAACAGTAGCCATTTGAATTTTCAGATTGCAATACAGCAAAGTTGTCTGAAGAAGGGGTCCTCCTGCGGAACAGAAAGTCGAGAGGGCTCATCCTCTCTTCCTTGGAAGAAGCCAGAGAAATGTGGCTTATCGTCACCCTCTTGCCTTCCCGCTTCTCAGCAGCATTTTTTAGGTTGGCCATCACCACCACGTCCCTTATTATCAGAGAAGTCCCTATCCGTCATCGAGAAATGATGGAGAGTCGCTTTTCGAAAAATTTAGGCCCCGGTAAACAACTCGGAAAACGACTGGGAAAGCGACTCGGGAAAACGACTCGGAAAAACGACTTAGAAAACGACTCGGGAAAATGACTCGGAAAACGCATGAGCTTAGGTATACGATTGAGGGAGAGTAGCCATTTGAATTTTCAGATTGCAACACAGCAAAGTTGTCTGAAGGAGGGGTCCTCCTGCGGAACAGAAAGGCGAGAGGGCTCATCCCCTCTTCCTTGGAAGAAGCCAGAGACATGTGGCTTATCGTCACCCTCTTGCCTTCCCGCTTCTCAGCAGCATTTTTTTGGTTGGCCATCACCACCTCGTCCCAGAGTATCAGAGAAGTCCCTAGCCGTCATCGAGAAATGATGGAGAGTCGCTTTTCGACAAATTTAGGCCCCGGTAAACGACGCAGTAAAACGACTGGGAAAACGACTCCGGAAAACGACTCGGAAAATGACGCGGGAAAACGACTCGGAAAACGCATGAGCTTAGGTATACGATTGAGGGAGAGTAGCCATTTGAATTTTCAGATTGCAACACAGCAAAGTTGTCTGAAGGAGGGGTCCTCCTGCGGAACAGAAAGGCGAGAGGGCTCATCCCCTCTTCCTTGGAAGAAGCCAGAGACATGTGGCTTATCGTCACCCTCTTGCCTTCCCGCTTCTCAGTAGCATTTTTTTGATTGGCCATCACCACCTCGTCCCAGAGTATCAGAGAAGTCCCTAGCCGTCATCGAGAAATGATGGAGAGTCGCTTTTCGAAATATTTAGGCCCCGGTAAACGACGCGGTAAAAACGACTCGGGAAAACAACTTGGGAAAACGACTCGGAGAACGACTCTGAAAACGACTCGGGAAAACGACTCGGAAAACGAGTAAAAAAACGACTCGGGAAAACGACTCGGAAAACGCATGAGCTTAGGTATACGATTGAGGGAGAGTAGCCATTTGAATTTTCAGATTGCAACACAGCAAAGTTGTCTGAAGGAGGGGTCCTCCTGCGGAACAGAAAGGCGAGAGGGCTCATCCCCTCTTCCTTGGAAGAAGCCAGAGACATGTGGCTTATCGTCACCCTCTTGCCTTCCCGCTTCTCAGCAGCATTTTTTTGGTTGGCCATCACCACCTCGTCCCAGAGTATCAGAGAAGTCCCTAGCCGTCATCGAGAAATGATGGAGAGTCGCTTTTCGAAAAATTTAGGCCCCGGTAAACGACGCGGTAAATGACTGGGAAAACAGGAAAACAAATCGGAAAATGACTCGGGAAAACGACTCGGAAAACGCATGAGCTTAGGTATACGATTGAGGGAGAGTAGCCATTTGAATTTTCAGATTGCAACACAGCAAAGTTGTCTGAAGGAGGGGTCCTCCTGCGGAACAGAAAGGCGAGAGGGCTCATCCCCTCTTCCTTGGAAGAAGCCAGAGACATGTGGCTTATCGTCACCCTCTTGCCTTCCCGCTTATCAGCAGCATTTTTTGGTTGGCCATCACCACCTCGTCCCAGATTATCAGAGAAGTCCCTAGCCGTCATCGAGAAATGATGGAGAGTCGCTTTTCGAAAAATTTAGGCCCCGGTAAACGACTCGGAAAACGACTGGGAAACCAAACCGGAAAATGACACGGGAAAACGACTCGGAAAACGACTCGGGAAAACGACTCGGGAAAACGACTCGGAAAACGCATGAGCTTAGGTATACGATTGAGGGAGAGTAGCCATTTGAATTTTCAGATTGCAACACAGCAAAGTTGTCTGAAGGAGGGGTCCTCCTGCGGAACAGAAAGGCGAGAGGGCTCATCCCCTCTTCATTGGAAGAAGCCAGAGACATGTGGCTTATCGTCACCCTCTTGCCTTCCCGCTTCTCAGTAGCATTTTTTTAGTTGGCCACCACCACCTCGTCCCAGATTATCAGAGAAGTCCCTAGCCGTCATCGAGAAATGATGGAGAGTCGCTTTTCGAAATATTTAGGCCCCGGTAAACGACGCGGTAAACGACTGGGAAAACGACCCCGAAAACGACTCGGAAAATGAATCGGAAAAACGACTCGGAAAACGCATGAGCTTAGGTATAAGATTGAGGGAGAGTAGCCATTTGAATTTTAAGATTGCAACACAGCAAAGTTGTCTGAAGGAGGGGTCCTCCTGCGGAACAGAAATGCGAGAGGGCTCATCCCCTCTTCCTTGGAAGAAGCCAGAGACATGTGGCTTATCGTCACCCTTTTGCCTTCCCACTTCTCAGCAGCATTTTTTTAGTTGGCCATCACCACCTCGTCCTAGAATATCAGAGAAGTCCCTAGCCGTCATCGAGAAATGATGGAGAGTCGCTTTTCGAAATATTTAGGCCCCGGTAAACGACTGGGAAAACGACTCGGAAAATGACGCGGGAAAAAGACTCAGGAAAACCACTGGGAAAACAACTCAGGAAAACGACTCGGAAAAAGACTCGGAAAACGACTCGGGAAAACGACTCGGAAAACGACTCGGGAAAACGACTCAGAAAACGCATGAGCTTAGGTATACGATTGAGGGAGAGTAGCCATTTGAATTTCAGATTGCAACACAGCAAAGTTGTCTGAAGGAGGGGTCCTCCTGCGGAACAGAAAGGCGAGAGGGCTCATCCCCTCTTCCTTGGAAGAAGCCAGAGACATGTGGCTTATCGTCACCCTCTTGCCTTTCCACTTCTCAGCAGCATTTTTTTGGTTGGCCATCACCACCTTGTCCCAGAGTATCAGAGAAGTCCCTAGCCGTCATCGAGAAATGATGGAGAGTCGCTTTTCGAAAAGTTTAGGCCCCGGTAAACGATGCGGTAAACTAATCGGAAAATGACTCGGGGAAAACGACTCGGAAAACGCATGAGCTTAGGTATACGATTGAGGGAGAGTAGCCATTTGAATTTTCAGATTGCAACACAGCAAAGTTGTCTGAAGGAGGGGTCCTCCTGCGGAACTGATAGGCGAGAGGGCTCATCCCCTCTTCCTTGGAAGAAACCAGAGACATGTGGCTTATCGTCACCCTCTTGCCTTCCCGCTTATCAGCAGCATTTTTTGGTTGGCCATCACCACCTCGTCCCAGATTATCAGAGAAGTCCCTAGCCGTCATCGAGAGATGATGGAGAGTCGCTTTTCGAAAAATTTAGGCCCCGGTAAACGACGCGGTAAACGACTCGGAAAACGACTCGGGAAAAAGACTCGGGAAAACGACTCGGGAATACGACTCGGAAAACGAATCGGGAAAACGACTCGGAAAACGACTCGGGAAAAAGACTCGGGAAAACGACTCGGGAATACGACTCGGGAAACGACTCGGAAAACGCATGAGCTTAGGTATACGATTGAGGGAGAGTAGCCATTTGAATTTTTAGATTGCAACACAGCAAAGTTGTCTGAAGGAGGGGTCCTCCTGCGGAACAGAAAGGCGAGAGGGCTCATCCCCTCTTCCTTGGAAGAAGCCAGAGACATGTGGCTTATCGTCACCCTCTTGCCTTCCCGCTTCTCAGCAGCATTTTTTTGGTTGGCCATCACCACCTCGTCCCAGAGTATCAGAGAAGTCCCTAGCCGTCATCGAGAAATGATGGAGAGTCGCTTTTCGAAAAGTTTAGGCCCCGGTAAACGACGCGGTAAACGACTGGGAAAACAAATCGGAAAATGACTCGGGAAAACGACTCGGAAAACGCATGAGCTTAGGTATACGATTGAGGGAGAGTAGCCATTTGAATTTTCAGATTGCAACACAGCAAAGTTGTCTGAAGGAGGGGTCCTCCTGCGGAACAGAAAGGCGAGAGGGCTCATCCCCTCTTCCTTGGAAGAAGCCAGAGACATGTGGCTTATGGTCACCCTCTTGCCTTCCCGCTTCTCAGCAGCATTTTTTTGGTTGGCCATCACCACCTCGTCCCATATTATCAGAGAAGTCCCTAGCCGTCATCGAGAAATGATGGAGAGTCGCTTTTCGAAAAATTTAGGCCCCGGTAAACGACTCAGAAAACGACTGGGAAAGCGACTTGGGAAAACGACTCGGGAAAACGACTTAGAAAACGACTCGGGAAAACGTCTCGGAAAACGCATGAGCTTAGGTATACGATTGAGGGAGAGTAGCCATTTGAATTTCAGATTGCAACACAGCAAAGTTGTCTGAAGGAGGGGTCCTCCTGCGGAACAGAAAAGCGAGAGGGCTCATCCCCTCTTCATTGGAAGAAGCCAGAGACATGTGGCTTATCGTCACCCTCTTGCCTTCCCGCTTCGCAGCAGCATTTTTTTGGTTGGCCATCACCACCTCGTCCCAGAGTATCAGAGAAATCCCTAGCCGTCATCGAGAAATGATGGCGAGTCGCTTTTCGAAAAATTTAGGCCCCGGTAAACGACGCGGTATACGACCCGGAAAACGACTCGGAAAATGAATCGGGAAAACGACTCGGAAAACGCATGAACTTAGGTATACGATTGAGGGAAAGTAGCCATTTGAATTTTCAGATTGCAACACAGCAAAGTTGTCTGAAGGAGGGGTCCTCCTGCGGAACAGAAAGGCGAGAGGGCTCATCCCCTCTTCCTTGGAAGAAGCCAGAGACATGTGGCTTATCGTCACCCTCTTGCCTTCCCGCTTCTCAGCAGCATTTTTTTGGTTGGCCATCACCACCTCGTCCCAGATTATCAGAGAAGTCCCTAGCCGTCATCGAGAAATGATGGAGAGTCGCTTTTCGAAATATTTAGGCCCCGGTAAACGACGCGGTAAACGACTGGGAAAACGACTCGGAAAACGACTCGGAAAACGACTCGGAAAACGAATCGGGAAAACGACTCGGAAAACGCATGAGCTTAGGTATACGATTGAGGGAGAGTAGCCATTTGAATTTTCAGATTGCAACACAGCAAAGTTGTCTGAAGGAGGGGTCCTCCTGCGGAACAGAAAGGCGAGAGGGCTCATCCCCTCTTCCTTGGAAGAAGCCAGAGACATGTGGCTTATCGTCACCCTCTTGCCTTCCCGCTTCTCAGCAGCATTTTTTTGGTTGGCCATCACCACCTCGTCCCAGAGTATCAGAGAAGTCCCTAGCCGTCATCGAGAAATGATGGAGAGTCGCTTTTCGAAAAGTTTAGGCCCCGGTAAACGACGCGGTAAACGATAAAACGACTGGGAAAACGAATCGGAAAATGACTCGGGAAAACGACTCGGAAAACGCATGAGCTTAGGTATACGATTGAGGGAGAGTAGCCATTTGAATTTTCAGATTGCAACACAGCAAAGTTGTCTGAAGGAGGGGTCCTCCTGCGGAACAGAAAGGCGAGAGGGCTCATCCCCTCTTCCTTGGAAGAAGCCAGAGACATGTGGCTTATCGTCACCCTCTTGCCTTCCCGCTTCTCAGCAGCATTTTTTAGGTTGGCCATCACCACAACGTCCCTTATTATCAGAGAAGTCCCTATCCGTCATCGAGAAATGATGGAGAGTCGCTTTTCGAAAAATTTAGGCCCCGGTAAACGACTCGGAAAACGACTGGGAAAGCGACTCGGGAAAACGACTCGGAAAACGACTCGGGAAAACGACTTAGAAAACGACTCGGGAAAACGACTCGGAAAACGCATGAGCTTAGGTATACGATTGAGGGAGAGTAGCCATTTGAATTTTCAGATTGCAACACAGCAAAGTTGTCTGAAGGAGGGGTCCTCCTGCGGAACAGAAAGGCGAGAGGGCTCATCCCCTCTTCCTTGGAAGAAGCCAGAGACATGTGGCTTATCGTCACCCTCTTGCCTTCCCGCTTCTCAGCAGCATTTTTTTGGTTGGCCATCACCACCTCGTCCCAGAGTATCAGAGAAGTCCCTAGCCGTCATCGAGAAATGATGGAGAGTCGCTTTTCGAAAAATTTAGGCCCCGGTAAACGACGCGGTAAACGACTGGGAAAACGACTCGGGAAAACGACTCGGAAAACGACTCGGAAAACGACTCGGAAAACGACTCGGGAAAACGACTCGGAAAACGCATGAGCTTAGGTATACGATTGAGGGAGAGTAGCCATTTGAATTTTCAGATTGCAACACAGCAAAGTTGTCTGAAGGAGGGGTCCTCCTGCGGAACAGAAAGGCGAGAGGGCTCATCCCCTCTTCCTTGGAAGAAGCCAGAGACATGTGGCTTATCGTCACCCTCTTGCCTTCCCGCTTCTCAGCAGCATTTTTTTGGTTGGCCATCACCACCTCGTCCCAGAGTATCAGAGAAGTCCCTAGCCGTCATCGAGAAATGATGGAGAGTCGCTTTTCGAAAAATTTAGGCCCCGGTAAGCGACGCGGTAAACGACTGGGAAAACGACGCGATAAACGACTCGGGAAAACGACTCGGGAAAACGACTCGGAAAACGCATGAGCTTAGGTATACGATTGAGGGAGAGTAGCCATTTGAATTTTCAGATTGCAACACAGCAAAGTTGTCTGAAGGAGGGGTCCTCCTGCGGAACAGAAAAGCGAGAGGGCTCATCCCCTCTTCCTTGGAAGAAGCCAGAGACATGTGGCTTATCGTCACCCTCTTGCCTTCCCGCTTCTCAGCAGCATTTTTTAGTTGGCCATCACCACCTCGTCCCAGAGTATCAGAGAAGTCCCTAGCCGTCATCGAGAAATTATTTAGAGTCGTTTTTCGAAAAATTTAGGCCCCGGTAAATGACGCGGTAAACGAACCGGAAAACGACTGGGAAAACGGCTTGGAAAACGACTCGGGAAAATGACTGGGAAAACGACTCGGGAAAACGACTCGGAAAACGACTCGGGAAAACGACTCGGAAAACGCATGAGCTTAGGTATACGATTGAGGGAGAGTAGCCATTTGAATTTTCAGATTGCAACACAGCAAAGTTGTCTGAAGGAGGGGTCCTCCTGCGGAACAGAAAGGCGAGAGGGCTCATCCCCTCTTCCTTGGAAGAAGCCAGAGACATGTGGCTTATCGTCACCCTCTTGCCTTCCCGCTTCTCAGCAGCATTTTTTTGGTTGGCCATCACCACCTCGTCCCAGAGTATCAGAGAAGTCCCTAGCCGTCATCGAGAAATGATGGAGAGTCGCTTTTCGAAAAATTTAGGCCCCGGTAAACGACGCGGTAAACGAATCGGAAAACGACTCGGAAAACGACTCGGAAAACGACGCGAAAAACGACGCGGTAATCGCATGAGCTTAGGTATACGATTGAGGGAGAGTAGCCATTTGAATTTTCAGATTGCAACACAGCAAAGTTGTCTGAAGGAGGGGTCCTCCTGCGGAACAGAAAGGCGAGAGGGCTCATCCCCTCTTCCTTGGAAGAAGCCAGAGACATGTGGCTTATCGTCACCCTCTTGCCTTCCCGCTTCTCAGCAGCATTTTTTTGGTTGGCCATCACCACCTCGTCCCAGATTATCAGAGAAGTCCCTAGCCGTCATCGAGAAATGATGGAGAGTCGCTTTTCGAAAAATTTATGCCCCGGTAAACGACGCGGTAAACGACTCGGAAAATAACTCGGAAAACGACTGGGAAAACGACTCGGGAAAACGACTCGGGAAAACGACTCGGAAAACGACTCGGAAAACGATTGTGAAAACGACTCGGGAAAACGACTCGGGAAAACGACTCGGGAAAACGACTCGGAAAACGCATGAGCTTAGGTATACGATTGAGGGAGAGTAGCCATTTGAATTTTCAGATTGCAACACAGCAAAGTTGTCTGAAGGAGGGGTCCTCCTGCGGAACAGAAAGGCGAGAGGGCTCATCCCCTCTTCCTTGGAAGAAGCCAGAGACATGTGGCTTATCGTCACCCTCTTGCCTTCTCGCTTCTCAGCACCCTTTTTTTGGTTGGCCATCACCACCTCGTCCCAGAGTATCAGAGCAGTCCCTAGCCGTCATCGAGAAATGATGGAGAGTCGCTTTTCGAAAAATTTAGGCCCCGGTGAACGACGCGGTAAACGACTCGGGAAAACGAATCGGAAAACGACTCGGAAAACGACTCGGGAAAACGACTCGGAAAACGCATGAGCTTAGGTATACGATTGAGGGAGAGTGGCCATTTGAATTTTCAGATTGCAACACAGCAAAGTTGTCTGAAGGAGGGGTCCTCCTGCGGAACAGAAAGGCGAGAGGGCTCATCCCCTCTTCCTTGGAAGAAGCCAGAGACATGTGGCTTATCGTCACCCTCTTGCCTTCCCGCTTCTCAGCAGCATTTTTTGGTTGGCCATCACCACCTCGTCCCAGAGTATCAGAGAAGTCCCTAGCCGTCATCGAGAAATGATGGAGAGTCGCTTTTCGAAAAATTTAGGCCCCGGTAAACGACTCAGAAAACGACTGGGAAAACGACTCGGGAAAACGACTCGGAAAACGACGCGGTAAACGACTCGGAAAAACGACTCGGGTAAACGACTCGGAAAACGCATGAGCTTAGGTATACGATTGAGGGAGAATAGCCATTTGAATTTTCAGATTGCAACACAGCAAAGTTGTCTGAAGGAGGGGTCCTCCTGCGGAACAGAAAGGCGAGAGGGCTCATCCCCTCTTCCTTGGAAGAAGCCAGAGACATGTGGCTTATCGTCACCCTCTTGCCTTCCCGCTTCTCAGCAGCATTTTTTTGGTTGGCCATCACCACCTCGTCCCAGAGTATCAGAGAAGTCCCTAGCCGTCATCGAGAAATGATGGAGAGTCGCTTTTTGAAAAATTTAGGCCCCGGTAAACGACGCGGTAATCGACTGGGAAAACGACTCGGGAAAACGACTCGGAAAACGACTCGCAAAATGACTCGGGAAAACGACTCGGAAAACGCATGAGCTTAGGTATACGATTGAGGGAGAGTAGCCATTTGAATTTTCAGATTGCAACACAGCAAAGTTGTCTGAAGGAGGGGTCCTCCTGCGGAACAGAAAGGCGAGAGGGCTCATCCCCTCTTCCTTGGAAGAAGCCAGAGACATGTGGCTTATCGTCACCCTCTTGCCTTCCCGCTTCTCAGCAGCATTTTTTTGGTTGGCCATCACCACCTCGTCCCAGAGTATCAGAGAAGTCCCTAGCCGTCATCGAGAAATGATGGAGAGTCGCTTTTCGAAAAATTTAGGCCCCGGTAAACGACGCGGTAAACGACTGGGAAAAGAAAACGACTCGGAAAATGACTCGGAAAAAACGACTCGGAAAACGCATGAGCTTAGGTATACGATTGAGGGAGAGTAGCCATTTGAATTTTCAGATTGCAACACAGCAAAGTTGTCTGAAGGAGGGGTCCTCCTGCGGAACAGAAAGGCGAGAGGGCTCATCCCCTCTTCCTTGGAAGAAGCCAGAGACATGTGGCTTATCGTCACCCTCTTGCCTTCCCGCTTCTCAGCAGCATTTTTTTGGTTGGCCATCACCACCTCGTCCCAGAGTATCAGAGAAGTCCCTAGCCGTCATCGAGAAATGATGGAGAGACGCTTTTCGAAAAATTTAGGCCCCGGTAAACGACTGGGAAAGCGACTCGGGGAAAACGACTCGGGAAAACGACTCGGAAAACGACTGGGAAAACGACTCGGAAAAAGACACGGAAAACGACTCGGAAAACGACGCGGTAAACGACTCGGAAAACGACTCTGAAAACGACTCGGAAAACGCATGAGCTTAGGTATACGATTGAGGGAGAGTAGCCATTTGAATTTTCAGATTGCAACACAGCAAAGTTGTCTGAAGGAGGGGTCCTCCTGCGGAACAGAAAGGCGAGAGGGCTCATCCCCTCTTCCTTGGAAGAAGCCAGAGACATGTGGCTTATCGTCACCCTCTTGCCTTCCCGCTTCTCAGCAGCATTTTTTTGGTTGGCCATCACCACCTCGTCCCAGAGTATCAGAGAAGTCCCTAGCCGTCATCGAGAAATGATGGAGAGTCGCTTTTCGGAAAATTTAGGCCCGGTAAACGACGTGGTAAACCGACTCGGAAAAAATCGGAAAACGAGTCGGGAAAACGACTCGGAAAACGCATAAGCTTAGGTATACGATTGAGGGAGAGTAGCCATTTGAATTTTCAGATTGCAACACAGCAAAGATGTCTGAAGGAGGGGTCCTCCTGCGGAACAGAAAGGCGAGAGGGCTCATCCTCTCTTCCTTGGAAGAAGCCAGAGACATGTGGCTTATCGTCACCCTCTAATTGCCTTCCCTCTTCTCAGCAGCATTTTTTTGGTTGGCCATCACCACCTCGTCCCAGAGTATCAGAGAAGTCCCTAGCCGTCATCGAGAAATGATGGAGAGTCGCTTTTCGAAAAATTTAGGCCCCGGTAAACGACGCGGTAAACGACTCGGGAAAACGACTCGGAAAACGACTCGGGAAAACGACTCGGAAAACGACTCGGGAAAACGACTCGGGAAAACGACTCGGGAAAACGACTCCGGAAAACGACTCGGGAAAACGCATGAGCTTAGGTATACGATTGAGGGAGAGTAGCCATTTGAATTTTCAGATTGCAACACAGCAAAGTTGTCTGAAGGAGGGGTCCTCCTGCGGAACAGAAAGGCGAGAGGGCTCATCCCCTCTTCCTTGGAAGAAGCCAGAGACATGTGGCTTATCGTCACCCTCTTGCCTTCCCGCTTCTCAGCAGCATTTTTTTGGTTGGCCATCACCACCTCGTCCCAGAGTATCAGAGAAGTCCCTAGCCGTCATCGAGAAATGATGGAGAGTCGCTTTTCGAAAAATTTAGGCCCCGGTAAACGACGCGGTAAACGATTCGGAAAATGACTCGGAAAAAGACTCGGGAAAACGACTCGGAAAACGCATGAGCTTAGGTATACGATTGAGGGAGAGTAGCCATTTGAATTTTCAGATTGCAACACAGCAAAGTTGTCTGAAGGAGGGGTCCTCCTGCGGAACAGAAAGGCGAGAGGGCTCATCCCCTCTTCCTTGGAAGAAGCCAGAGACATGTGGCTTATCGTCACCCTCTTGCCTTCCCGCTTCTCAGCAGCATTTTTTTGGTTGGCCATCACCACCTCGTCCCAGATTATCAGAGAAGTCCCTAGCCGTCATCGAGAAATGATGGAGAGTCGCTTTTCGAAAAATTTAGGCCCCGGTAAACGACGCGGAAAACGACTGTGAAAACGACTCGGGAAAACGACTCGGAAAACGACTCGGGAAAACGACTTAGAAAACGACTCGGGAAAACGACTCGGAAAACGCATGAGCTTAGGTATACGATTGAGGGAGAGTAGCCATTTGAATTTTCAGATTGCAACACAGCAAAGTTGTCTGAAGGAGGGGTCCTCCTGCGGAACAGAAAGGCGAGAGGGCTCATCCCCTCTTCCTTGGAAGAAGCCAGAGACATGTGGCTTATCGTCACCCTCTTGCCTTCCCGCTTCTCAGCAGCATTGTTTGGTTGGTCATCACCACCTCGGCCCAGAATATCAGAGAAGTCCCTAGCCGTCATCGAGAAATGATGGAGAGTCGCTTTTCGAAAAGTTTAGGCCCCGGTAAACGACGCGGTAAACGACTGGGAAAACAAATCGGAAAATGACTCGGGGAAAACGACTCGGAAAACGCATGAGCTTAGGTATACGATTGAGGGAGAGTAGCCATTTGAATTTTCAGATTGCAACACAGCAAAGTTGTCTGAAGGAGGGGTCCTCCTGCGGAACAGAAAGGCGAGAGGGCTCATCCCCTCTTCCTTGGAAGAAGCCAGAGACATGTGGCTTATCGTCACCCTCTTGCCTTGCCGCTTCTCAGCAGCATTTTTTTGGTTGGCCATCACCACCTCGTCCCAGAGTATCAGAGAAGTCCCTAGCCGTCATCGAAAAATGATAGAGAATCGCTTTTCGAAAAATTTAGACCCCGGTAAACGACTCTGGAAAACGACTCGGAAAACTTCCCAGGAAAACGACTCGGGAAAACGACTGGGAAAACGACTCGGGAAAACGACTGGGAAAACGACTCTGGAAAACGACTCGGAAACCGCATGAGCTTAGGTATACGAATGAGGGAGAGTAGCCATTTGAATTTTCAGATTGCAACACAGCAAAGTTGTCTGAAGGAGGCGTCCTCCTGCTGAACAGAAAGGCGAGAGGGCTCATCCCCTCTTCCTTGGAAGAAGCCAGACACATGTGGCTTATCGTCACCCTCTTGCCTTCCCGCTTCTCAGCAGCATTTTCTTGGTTGGCCATCACCACCTCGTCCCAGAGTATCAGAGAAGTCCCTAGCCGTCGACGAGAAATGATGGAGAGTCGCTTTTCGAAAAATTTAGGCACCTGTAAATGACGCGGTAAACGACTGGGAAAACGACTCGGAAAACGACTCGGGAAAACTCGGAAAACTGAAAACGACTCGGAAAAACGCATGAGCTTAGGTATACGATTGAGGGAGAGTAGCCATTTGAATTTTCAGATTGCAACACAGCAAAGTTGTCTGAAGGAGGGGTCCTCCTGCGGAACAGAAAGGCGAGAGGGCTCATCCCCTCTTCCTTGGAAGAAGCCAGAGACATGTGGCTTATCGTCACCCTCTTGCCTTCCCGCTTCTCAGCAGCATTTTTTTGGTTGGCCATCACCACCTCGTCCCAGAGTATCAGAGAAGTCCCTAGCCGTCATCGAGAAATGATGGAGAGTCGCTTTTCGAAAAATTTAGGCCCCGGTAAACGACGCGGTAAACGACTCGGAAAACGACTCGGGAAAACGACTCGGAAAACGACTCGGGAAAACGACTCGGAAAACGACTCGGGAAAACGACTCGGGAAAACGACTCGGAAAACGACTCGGAAAACGATTGTGAAAACGACTCGGGAAAACGACTCGGAAAACGCATGAGCTTAGGTATACGATTGAGGGAGAGTAGCCATTTGAATTTTCAGATTGCAACACAGCAAAGTTGTCTGAAGGAGGGGTCCTCCTGCGGAACAGAAAGGCGAGAGGGCTCATCCCCTCTTCCTTGGAAGAAGCCAGAGACATGTGGCTTATCGTCACCCTCTTGCCTTCCCGCTTCTCAGCAGCATTTTCTTGGTTGGCCATCACCACCTCGTCCCAGAGTATCAGAGAAGTCCCTAGCCGTCATCGAGAAATGATGGAGAGTCGCTTTTCGAAAAATTTAGGCCCCGGTAAACGACGCGGTAAACGACTGGGAAAACGACTCGGCAAAATGACTCCAGAAAACAACTCGGGTAAATGCATGAGCTTAGGTATACGATTGAGGGAGAGTAGCCATTTGAATTTTCAGATTGCAACACAGCAAAGTTGTCTGAAGGAGGGGTCCTCCTGCGGAACAGAAAGGCGAGAGGGCTCATCCCCTCTTCCTTGGAAGAATCCAGAGACATGTGGCTTATCGTCACCCTCTTGCCTTCCCGCTTCTCAGCAGCATTTTCTTGGTTGGCCATCACCACCTCGTCCCAGAGTATCAGAGAAGTCCCTAGCCGTCATCGAGAAATGATGGAGAGTCGCTTTTCGAAAAATTTAGGCCCCGGTAAACGACTCAGAAAACGACTCGGGAAAACGACTCGGGAAAACGACTCGGAAAACGACTCGGAAAACGATTGTGAAAACGACTCGGGAAAACGACTCGGAAATCGCATGAGCTTAGGTATACGATTGAGGGAGAGTAGCCATTTGAATTTTCAGATTGCAACACAGCAAAGTTGTCTGAAGGAGGGGTCCTCCTGCGGAACAGAAAGGCGAGAGGGCTCATCCCCTCTTCCTTGGAAGAAGCCAGAGACATGTGGCTTATCGTCACCCTCTTGCCTTCCCGCTTCTCAGCAGCATTTTTTTGGTTGGCCATCACCACCTCGTCCCAGAGTATCAGAGAAGTCCCTAGCCGTCATCGAGAAATGATGGAGAGTCGCTTTTCGAAAAATTTAGGCCCCGGTAAACGACGCGGTAAACGACTCCGAAAACGACTCGGAAAACGACTCTGGAAAACGACTCGGGAAAACAACTCGGAAAACGACTCGGAAAACGCATGAGCTTAGGTATACGATTGAGGGAGAGTAGCCATTTGAATTTTCAGATTGCAACACAGCAAAGTTGTCTGAAGGAGGGGTCCTCCTGCGGAACAGAAAGGCGAGAGGGCTCATCCCCTCTTCCTTGGAAGAAGCCAGAGACATGTGGCTTATCGTCACCCTCTTGCCTTCCCGCTTCTCAGCAGCATTTTTTTGGTTGGCCATCACCACCTCGTCCCAGATTATCAGAGAAGTCCCTAGCCGTCATCGAGAAATGATGGAGAGTCGCTTTTCGAAAAATTTAGGCCCCGGTAAACGACGCGGTAAACGACTCGGAAAACGACTCGGGAAAACGACTCGGGAAAACGACTCGGAAAACGACTCGGAAAACGACTCGGGAAAACTACTCGCAAAACGACTCGGGAAAATGACTCGGAAAACGCATGAGCTTAGGTATACGATTGAGGGAGAGTAGCCATTTGAATTTTCAGATTGCAACACAGCAAAGTTGTCTGAAGGAGGGGTCCTCCTGCGGAACAGAAAGGCGAGAGGGCTCATCCCCTCTTCCTTGGAAGAAGCCAGAGACATGTGGCTTATCGTCACCCTCTTGCCTTCCCGCTTCTCAGCAGCATTTTTTTGGTTGGCCATCACCACCTCGTCCCAGAGTATCAGAGAAGTCCCTAGCCGTCATCGAGAAATGATGGAGAGTCGCTTTTTGAAAAATTTAGGCCCCGGTAAACGACGCGGTCAACGACTCGGGAAAACGACTCGGAAAACGACTCGGAAAACGCATGAGCTTAGGTATACGATTGAGGGAGAGTAGCCATTTGAATTTTCAGATTGCAACACAGCAAAGTTGTCTGAAGGAGGGGTCCTCATGCGGAACAGAAAGGCGAGAGAGCTCATCCACTCTTCCTTGGAAGAAGCCAGAGACATGTGGCTTATAGTCACTCTCTTGCCTTCCCGCTTCTCAGCATTTTTTTGGTTGGCCATCACCACCTCGTCCCAGAGTATCAGAGAAGTCTTTATCCGTCATCGAGAAATGATGGAGAGTCGGTTTTCAAAAAATTTAGGCCCCGGTAAACGACGCGGTAAACGACTCGGAAAACGACTCGGTAAAACGACTCGGAAAACGACTCGGGAAAACAACTGGGAAAACGACTCGGGGAAAACGACTCGGAAAACGACTCGGGAAAACGACTCGGAAAACGCATGAGCTTAGGTATACGATTGAGGGAGAGTAGCCATTTGAATTTTCAGATTGCAACACAGCAAAGTTGTCTGAAGGAGGGGTCCTCCTGCGGAACAGAAAGGCGAGAGGGCTCATCCCCTCTTCCTTGGAAGAAGCCAGAGACATGTGGCTTATCGTCACCCTCTTGCCTTCCCGCTTCTCAGCAGCATTTTTTTGGTTGGCCATCACCACCTCGTCCCAGATTATCAGAGAAGTCCCTAGCCGTCATCGAGAAATGATGGAGAGTCGCTTTTCGAAAAATTTAGGCCCCGGTAAACGACGCGGGAAACGACTCGGGAAAACGACTCCGAAAACGACGCGTTAAACGACTCGGAAAACGACTCGGAAAACGACTCGGAAAACGCATGAGCTTAGGTATACGATTGAGGGAGAGTAGCCATTTGAATTTTCAGATTGCAACACAGCAAAGTTGTCTGAAGGAGGGGTCCTCCTGCGGAACAGAAAGGCGAGAGGGCTCATCCCCTCTTCCTTGGAAGAAGCCAGAGACATGTGGCTTATCGTCACCCTCTTGCCTTCCCGCTTCTCAGCAGCATTTTTTTGGTTGGCCATCACCACCTCGTCCCAGAGTATCAGAGAAGTCCCTAGCCGTCATCGAGAAATGATGGAGAGTCGCTTTTCGAAAAATTTAGGCCCCGGTAAACGACGCGGTAAACGACTGGGAAAACGACTCGGGAAAGCGACTCGGAAAACGACTCGGGAAAACGACTTGGAAAACGACTCGGGAAAGCGACTCGGGAAAACGACTCGGAAAACGACTCGGGAAAACGACTCTGAAAACGACTCGGGAAAACGACTCGGAAAACGCATGAGCTTAGGTATACGATTGAGGGAGAGTAGCCATTTGAATTTTCAGATTGCAACACAGCAAAGTTGTCTGAAGGAGGGGTCCTCCTGCGGAACAGAAAGGCGAGAGGGCTCATCCCCTCTTCCTTGGAAGAAGCCAGAGACATGTGGCTTATCGTCACCCTCTTGCCTTCCCACTTCTCAGCAGCATTTTTTTGGTTGGCCATCACCACCTCGTCCCAGAGTATCAGAGAAGTCCCTAGCCGTCATCGAGAAATGATGGAGAGTCGCTTTTCGAAAAATTTAGGCCCCGGTAAACGACGCGGTAAACGACTCGGAAAATGACTGGGAAAACGACTCAGAAACCGACTCGGGAAAACGACTCGGGAAAACGACTCGGAAAACAACTGGGAAAACGACTCGCAAAACGACTCGCAAAACGACTCGGGAAAATGACTATGAAATCGCATGAGCTTAGGTATACGATTGAGGGAGAGTAGCCATTTGAATTTTCAGATTGCAACACAGCAAGGTTGTCTGAAGGAGGGTTCCTCCTGCGGAACAGAAAGGCGAGAGGGCTCATCCCCTCTTCCTTGGAAGAAGCCAGAGACATGTGGCTTATCGTCACCCTCTTGCCTTCCCGCTTCTCAGCAGCATTTTTTTGGTTGGCCATCACCACCTCGTCCTAGAGTATCAGAGAAGTCCCTACCCGTCATCGAGAAATGATGGAGAGTCGCTTTTCGAAAAATTTCGGCCCCGGTAAACGACGCGGTAAACGACTCGGAAAACGACTCGTAAAACAACTCGGAAAATGACTCGGAAAACCACTCGGGAAAACGCATGAGCTTAGGTATACGATTGAGGGAGAGTAGCCATTTGAATTTTCAGATTGCAACACAGCAAAGTTGTCTGAAGGAGGGGTCCTCCTGCGGAACAGAAAGGCGAGAGGGCTCATCCCCTCTTCCTTGGAAGAAGCCAGAGACATGTGGCTTATCGTCACCCTCTTGCCTTCCCGCTTCTCAGCAGCATTTTTTTGGTTGGCCATCACCACCTCGTCCCAGAGTATCAGAGAAGTCCCTAGCCGTCATCGAGAAATGATGGAGAGTCGCTTTTCGAAAAATTTAGGCCCCGGTAAACGACGCGGTAAACGACTGGGAAAACGACCCATAAAACGACTCGGAAAACGACTCGGGAAAACGACTCGGAAAACGCATGAGCTTAGGTATACGATTGAGGGAGAGTAGCCATTTGAATTTTCAGATTGCAACACAGCAAAGTTGTCTGAAGGAGGGGTCCTCCTGCGGAACAGAAAGGCGAGAGGGCTCCCCTCTTCCTTGGAAGAAGCCAGAGACATGTGGCTTATCGTCACCCTCTTGCCTTCCCGCTTCTCAGCAGCATTTTTTTGGTTGGCCATCACCACCTCGTCCCAGAGTATCAGAGAAGTCCCTAGCCGTCATCGAGAAATGATGGAGAGTCGCTTTTCGAAAAATTTAGGCCCCGGTAAACGACGCGGTAAACGACTGGGAAAACGACTCGGGAAAACGACTCGGAAAAACGACTCGGGAAAGCGACTCGGGAAAACGAATCGGAAAACGAGTAAAAAAACGACTCGGGAAAACGACTCGGAAAACGCATGAGCTTAGGTATACGATTGAGGGAGAGTAGCCATTTGAATTTTCAGATTGCAACACAGCAAAGTTGTCTGAAGGAGGGGTCCTCCTGCGGAACAGAAAGGCGAGAGGGCTCATCCCCTCTTCCTTGGAAGAAGCCAGAGACATGTGGCTTATCGTCACCCTTTTGCCTTCCCGCTTCTCAGCAGCATTTTTTGGTTGGCCATCACCACCTCGTCCCAGAGTATCAGAGAAGTCCCTAGCCGTCATCGAGAAATGATGGAGAGTCGCTTTTCGAAAAATTTAGGCCCCGGTAAACGACGCGGTAAACGACTGGGAAAACGAAACGGAAAATGACTCGGGAAAACGACTCGGAAAGAAAACGACTCGCAAAACGACTCGGAAAACGCATGAGCTTAGGTATACGATTGAGGGAGAGTAGCCATTTGAATTTTCAGATTGCAACACAGCAAAGTTGTCTGAAGGAGGGGTCCTCCTGCGGAACAGAAAGGCGAGAGGGCTCATGCCCTCTTCCTTGGAAGAAGCCAGAGACATGTGGTTTATCGTCACCCTCTTGCCTTCCCGCTTCTCAGCAGCATTTTTTGGTTGGCCATCACCACCTCGTCCCAGACTATCAGAGCAGTCCCTAGCCGTCATCGAGAAATGATGAAGAGTCGCTTTTCGAAAAATTTAGGCCCCGGTAAACGACGCGGTAAACGACTCGGGAAAACGACTCGGGAAAACGACTCGGGAAACGACTCGGGAAAACGACTCGGTAAAACGACTAGGGAAAACGACTCGGAAAACGCATGTGCTTAGGTATAGGCTACGATTGAGGGAGAGTAGCCATTTGAATTTTCAGATTGCAACACAGCAAAGTTGTCTGAAGGAGGGGTCCTCCTGCGGAACAGAAAGGCGAGAGGGCTCATCCCATCTTCCTTGGAAGAAGCCAGAGACATGTGGCTTATCGTCACCCTCTTGTCTTCCCGCTTCTCAGCAGCATTTTTTTGGTTGGCCATCACCACCTCGTCCCAGATTATCAGAGAAGTCCCTAGCCGTCATCGAGAAATGATGGAGAGACGCTTTTCGAAAAACTTAGGCCCCGGTAAACGACGCGAAAACGACTGGAAAACGACTCGGAAACGACTCGGGAAAACGACTCGGAAAGAAAACGACTGGGAAAACGACTCGGGAATACGACTCGGGAAACGACTCGGAAAACGCATGAGCTTAGGTATACGATTGAGGGAGAGTAGCCATTTGAATTTTCAGATTGCAACACAGCAAAGTTGTCTGAAGGAGGGGTCCTCCTGCGGAACAGAAAGGCGAGAGGGCTCATCCCCTCTTCCTTGGAAGAAGCCAGAGACATGTGGCTTATCGTCACCCTCTTGCCTTCCCGCTTCTCAGCAGCATTTTTTTGGTTGGCCATCACCACCTCGTCCCAGAGTATCAGAGAAGTCCCTAGCCGTCATCGAGAAATGATGGAGAGTCGCTTTTCGAAAAATTTAGGGGCCCCGGTAAACGACGCGGAAAAAAACGACTCGGAAAACGACTCGGGAAGACGACTCGGAAAAACGACTCGGGAAAACGACTCGGAAAACGAAAAACGCATGAGCTTAGGTATACGATTGAGGGAGAGTAGCCATTTGAATTTTCAGATTGCAACACAGCAAAGTTGTCTGAAGGAGGGGTCCTCCTGCGGAACAGAAAGGCGAGAGGGCTCATCCCCTCTTCCTTGGAAGAAGCCAGAGACATGTGGCTTATCGTCACCCTCTTGCCTTCCCGCTTCTCAGCAGCATTTTTTTGGTTGGCCATCACCACCTCGTCCCAGATTATCAGAGAAGTCCCTAGCCGTCATCGAGAAATGATGGAGAGTCGCTTTTCGAAAAATTTAGGCCCCGGTAAACGACGCGGGAAACGACTGTGAAAACGACTTGTGAAAACGACTCGGAAAACGACTCGGGAAAACTACTTGGGAATACGACTCGGGAAAACGACTCGGAAATCGCATGAGCTTAGGTATACGATTGAGGGAGAGTAGCCATTTGAATTTTCAGATTGCAACACAGCAAAGTTGTCTGAAGGAGGGGTCCTCCTGCGGAACAGAAAGGCGAGAGGGCTCATCCCCTCTTCCTTGGAAGAAGCCAGAGACATGTGGCTTATCGTCACCCTCTTGCCTTCCCGCTTCTCAGCAGCATTTTTTTAGTTGGCCATCACCACCTCGTCCCAGAATATCAGAGAAGTCCCTAGCCGTCATCGAGAAATGATGGCGAGTCGCTTTTCGAAAAATTTAGGCCCCGGTAAACGACGCGGTAAACGACTGGGAAAACGACCCGGAAAACGACTCGGAAAACGACTCGGGAAAACGACTCGGAAAACGCATGAGCCTAGGTATACGATTGAGGGAGAGTAGCCATTTGAATTTTCAGATTGAAACACAGCAAAGTTGTCTGAAGGAGGGGTCCTCCTGCGGAACAGAAAGGCGAGAGGGCTCATCCCCTCTTCCTTGGAAGAACCCAGAGACATGTGGCTTATCGTCACCCTCTTGCCTTCCCGCTTATCAGCAGCATTTTTTTGGTTGGCCATCACCACCTCGTCCCAGATTATCAGAGAAGTCCCTAGCCGTCATCGAGAAATGATGGAGAGTCGCTTTTCGAAAAATTTAGGCCCCGGTAAACGACGCGGTAAACGACTGGGAAAACGACTCGGAAAACGACTCGGAAAATGACTCGGAAAACGACTCGGAAAACGCATGAGCTTAGGTATACGATTGAGGGAGAGTAGCCATTTGAATTTTCAGATTGCAACACAGCAAAGTTGTCTGAAGGAGGGGTCCTCCTGCGGAACAGAAAGGCGAGAGGGCTCATCCCCTCTTCCTTGGAAGAAGCCAGAGACATGTGGCTTATCGTCACCCTCTTGCCTTCCCGCTTCTCAGCAGCATTTTTTTGGTTGGCCATCACCACCTCGTCCCAGAGTATCAGAGAAGTCCCTAGCCGTCATCGAGAAATGATGGAGAGTCGCTTTTCGAAAAATTTAGGCCCCGGTAAACGACGCGGAAAACGACTCGGAAAACGACCCTGGAAAACGACTGGGAAAACGACACGGCAAAACGACTCGGAAAAGACTCGGAAAACGACTCGAGAAAACGACTCGGAAAAACGACTCGGGAAAACGACTCGAAAAACTCATGAGCTTAGGTATACGATTGAGGGAGAGTAGCCATTTGAATTTTCAGATTGCAACACAGCAAAGTTGTCTGAAGGAGGGGTCCTCCTGCGGAACAGAAAGGCGAGAGGGCTCATCCCCTCTTCCTTGGAAGAAGCCAGAGACATGTGGCTTATGGTCACCCTCTTGCCTTCCCGCTTCTCAGCAGCATTTTTTTGGTTGGCCATCACCACCTCGTCCCAGAGTATCAGAGAAGTCCCTAGCCGTCATCGAGAAATGATGGAGAGTCGCTTTTCGAAAAGTTTAGGCCCCGGTAAACGACGCGGTAAACGAATCGGAAAATGACTCGGGAAAACGACTCGGAAAACGCATGAGCTTAGGTATACGATTGAGGGAGAGTAGCCATTTGAATTTTCAGATTGCAACACAGCAAAGTTGTCTGAAGGAGGGGTCCTCCTGCGGAACAGAAAGGCGAGAGGGCTCATCCCCTCTTCCTTGGAAGAAGCCAGAGACATGTGGCTTATCGTCACCCTCTTGCCTTCCCGCTTCTCAGCAGCATTTTTTTGGTTGGCCATCACCACCTCGTCCCAGATTATCAGAGAAGTCCCTAGCCGTCATCGAGAAATGATGGAGAGTCGCTTTTCGAAAAATTTAGGCCCCGGTAAACGACGCGGTAAACGACTCGGAAAACGACTCGGGAAAACGACTCGGAAAACGACTCGGGAAAACGACTCGGGAAAACGACTCGGAAAACGACTCGGGAAAACGACTCTGAAAACGACTCGGGAAAACGACTCCGAAAACGACTCGGGAAAACGACTCGGAAAACGCATGAGCTTAGGTATACGATTGAGGGAGAGTAGCCATTTGAATTTTCAGATTGCAACACAGCAAAGTTGTCTGAAGGAGGGGTCCTCCTGCGGAACAGAAAGGCGAGAGGGCTCATCCCCTCTTCCTTGGAAGAAGCCAGAGACATGTGGCTTATCGTCACCCTCTTGCCTTCCCGCTTCTCAGCAGCATTTTTTTGGTTGGCCATCACCACCTCGTCCCAGAGTATCAGAGAAGTCCCTAGCCGTCATCGAGAAATGATGGAGAGTCGCTTTTCGAAAAGTTTAGGCCCCGGTAAACGACGCGGTAAACGACTGGGAAAACGAATCGGAAAATGACTCGGGAAAACGACTCGGAAAACGCATGAGCTTAGGTATACGATTGAGGGAGAGTAGCCATTTGAATTTTCAGATTGCAACACAGCAAAGTTGTCTGAAGGAGGGGTCCTCCTGCGGAACAGAAAGGCGAGAGGGCTCATCCCCTCTTCCTTGGAAGAAGCCAGAGACATGTGGCTTATCGTCACCCTCTTGCCTTCCCGCTTCTCAGCAGCATTTTTTTGGTTGGCCATCACCACCTCGTCCCAGATTATCAGAGAAGTCCCTAGCCGTCATCGAGAAATGATGGAGAGTCGCTTTTCGAAAAATTTAGGCCCCGGTAAACGAAGCGGAAAACGACTCAGGAAAACGACTCGGAAAACGACTCGGAAAACGACTCGGGAAAACTACTTGGGAATACGACTCGGGAAAACGACTCGGGAAAACGACTCGGGAAAACGACTCGGAAAACGCATGAGCTTAGGTATACGATTGAGGGAGAGTAGCCATTTGAATTTTCAGATTGCAACACAGCAAAGTTGTCTGAAGGAGAGGTCATCCTGCGGAACGGAAAGGCGAGAGGGCTCATCCCCTCTTCCTTGGAAGAAGCCAGAGACATGTGGCTTATCGTCACCCTCTTGCCTTCCCGCTTCTCAGCAGCATTTTTTTGGTTGGCCATCACCACCTCGTCCCAGAGTATCAGAGAAGTCCCTAGCCGTCATCGAGAAATGATGGAGAGTCGCTTTTCGAAAAATTTAGGCCCCGGTAAACGACGCGGTAAACGACGCGGTAAACGTCTCGGAAAATGACTCGGGAAAACGACTCGGAAAACGCATGAGCTTAGGTATACGATTGAGGGAGAGTAGCCATTTGAATTTTCAGATTGCAACACAGCAAAGTTGTCTGAAGGAGGGGTCCTCCTGCGGAACAGAAAGGCGAGAGGGCTCATTCCCTCTTCCTTGGAAGAAGCCAGAGACATGTGGCTTATTGTCACCCTCTTGCCTTCCCGCTTCTCAGCAGCATTTTTTTGGTTGGCCATCACCACTTCGTCCCAGATTATCAGAGAAGTCCCTAGCCGTCATCGAGAAATGATGGAGAGTCGCTTTTCGAAATATTTAGGCCCCGGTAAAGACGCGGTAAACGACTCGGGAAAACGACTCAGAAAACGACTCGGGAAAACGACTCAGGAAAACGACTCGGAAAACGACTTGGGAAAACGACTCGGGAAAACGACTCGGAAAACGCATGAGCTTAGGTATACGATTGAGGGAGAGTAGCCATTTGAATTTTCAGATTGCAACACAGCAAAGTTGTCTGAAGGAGGGGTCCTCCTGCGGAACAGAAAGGCGAGAGGGCTCATCCCCTCTTACTTGGAAGAAGCCAGAGACATGTGGCTTATCGTCCCCCTCTTGCCTTCCTGCATCTCAGCAGCATTTTTTTGGTTGGCCATCACCACCTCACCCCAGATTATCAGAGAAGTCCCTAGCCGTCATCGAGAAATGATGGAGAGTCGCTTTTCGAAATATTTAGGCCCCGGTAAACGACGCGGTAAACGACTCGGGAAAACGACTCAGAAAACGACTCGGGAAAACGACTCCATGAGCTTAGGTATACGATTGAGGGAGAGTAGCCATTTGAATTTTCAGATTGCAACACAGCAAAGTTGTCTGAAGGAGGGGTCCTCCTGCGGAACAGAAAGGCGAGAGGGCTCATCCCCTCTTCCTTGGAAGAAGCCAGAGACATGTGGCTTATCGTCACCCTCTTGCCTTCCCGCTTCTCAGCAGCATTTTTTTGGTTGGCCATCACCACCTCGTCCCAGAGTATCAGAGAAGTCCCTAGCCGTCATCGAGAAATGATGGAGAGTCGCTTTTCGAAAAAATTAGGCCCCGGTAAACGACGCGGTAAACGACTCGGAAAACGACTCGGGAAACCGACTCGGGAAAACGACTCGGAAAACGACTCGGGAAAACGACTCCGAAAACGACTCGGGAAAACGACTCTGAAAACGACTCGGGAAAACGACTCGGAAAACGCATGAGCTTAGGTATACGATTGAGGGAGAGTAGCCATTTGAATTTTCAGATTGCAACACAGCAAAGTTGTCTGAAGGAGGGGTCCTCCTGCGGAACAGAAAAGCGAGAGGGCTCATCCCCTCTTCCTTGGAAGAAGCCAGAGACATGTGGCTTATCGTCACCCTCTTGCCTTCCCGCTTCTCAGCAGCATTTTTTTGGTTGGCCATCACCACCTCGTCCCAGAGTATCAGAGAAGTCCCTAGCCGTCATCGAGAAATGATGGAGAGTCGCTTTTCGAAAAATTTAGGCCCCGGTAAACGACGCGGTAAACAACTCGGACTGGGAAAACGACTCGGAAAACGACTAGGAAAACGACTCGGGAAAACGACTCGGAAAACGACACGGAAAACGACTCGGAAAACGACTCGGAAAACAACTCGGAAAACGCATGAGCTTAGGTATACGATTGAGGGAGAGTAGCCATTTGAATTTTCAGATTGCAACACAGCAAAGTTGTCTGAAGGAGGGGTCCTCCTGCGGAACAGAAAGGCGAGAGGGCTCATCCCCTCTTCCTTGGAAGAAGCCAGAGACATGTGGCTTATCGTCACCCTCTTGCCTTCCCGCTTCTCAGCAGCATTTTTTTGGTTGGCCATCACCACCTCGTCCCAGAGTATCAGAGAAGTCCCTAGCCGTCATCGAGAAATGATGGAGAGTCGCTTTTCGAAAAATTTAGGCCCCGGTAAACGACGCGGTAAACGACCCGGAAAACGACTCGGAAAACGACTCGGTAAAACGACTCGGAAAACGCATGAGCTTAGGTATACGATTGAGGGAGAGTAGCCATTTGAATTTTCAGATTGCAACACAGCAAAGTTGTCTGAAGGAGGGGTCCTCCTGCGGAACAGAAAGGCGAGAGGGCTCATCCCTCTTCCTTGGAAGAAGCCAGAGACATGTGGCTTATCGTCACCCTCTTGCCTTCCCGCTTCTCAGCAGCATTTTTTTGGTTGGCCATCACCACCTCGTCCCAGATTATCAGAGAAGTCCCTAGCCGTCATCGAGAAATGATGGAGAGTCGCTTTTCGAAAAATTTAGGCCCCGGTAAACGACACGGTAAACGACTCGGAAAACAACTCGGGAAAACGACTCGGAATACGACTCTGGAAAACGACTCGGGAAAACGACTCGGAAAACGAATCGGGAAAACGACTCGGGAAAACGACTCTGAAAACGACTCTGAAAACGACTCGGGAAAACGACTCGGAAAACAAATGAGCTTAGGTATACGATTGAGGGAGAGTAGCCATTTGAATTTTCAGATTGCAACACAGCAAAGTTGTCTGAAGAAGGGGTCCTCCTGCGGAACAGAAAGGCGAGAGGGCTCATCCCATCTTCCTTGGAAGAAGCCAGAGACATGTGGCTTATCGTCACCCTCTTGCCTTCCCGCTTCTCAGCAGCATTTTTTTGGTTGGCCATCACCACCTCGTCCCAGAGTATCAGAGAAGTCCCTAGCCGTCATCGAGAAATGATGGAGAGTCGCTTTTCGAAAAGTTTAGGCCCCGGTAAACGACGCGGTAAACGACTGGGAAAACAAATCGGAAAATGACTCGGGGAAAACGACTCGGAAAACGCATGAGCTTAGGTATATGATTGAGGGAGAGTAGCCATTTGAATTTTCAGATTGCAACACAGCAAAGTTGTCTGAAGGAGGGGTCCTCCTGCGGAACAGAAAGGCGAGAGGGCTCATCCTCTCTTCCTTGGAAGAAGCCAGAGACATGTGGCTTATCGTCACCCTCTTGCCTTCCCGCTTCTCAGCAGCATTTTTTTGGTTGGCCATCACCACCTCGTCCCAGATTATCAGAGAAGTCCCTAGCCGTCATCGAGAAATGATGGAGAGTCGCTTTTCGAAAAATTTAGGCCCCGGTAAACGACTCAGAAAACGACTGGGAAAGCGACTCGGGAAAACGACTCGGAAAACGACTCGGGAAAACGACTTAGAAAACGACTCGGGAAAACGACTCGGAAAACGCATGAGCTTAGGTATACGATTGAGGGAGAGTAGCCATTTGAATTTCAGATTGCAACACAGCAAAGTTGTCTGAAGGAGGGGTCCTCCTGCGGAACAGAAAAGCGAGAGGGCTCATCCCCTCTTCCATGGAAGAAGCCAGAGACATGTGGCTTATCGTCACCCTCTTGCCTTCCCGCTTCGCAGCAGCATTTTTTTGGTTGGCCATCACCACCTCGTCCCAGAGTATCAGAGAAATCCCTAGCCGTCATCGAGAAATGATGGCGAGTCGCTTTTCGAAAAATTTAGGCCCCGGTAAACGACGCGGTAAACGACTGGGAAAACGACCCGGAAAACGACTCGGAAAATGAATCGGGAAAACGACTCGGAAAACGCATGAACTTAGGTATACGATTAACCCGGCAAGCGCGATAGGCCTCACGGAAGGCTTCCTATAGGGAACGCGATAGGCCTCACGGAAGCATGACCATAAAAAAAGCCTTCCCCCCAAAAAAAGGGCCTATCAAAACAAAGGATTTTGTCTCTAGGTGAGATAATTCCCCTCTAGTACTCATCCATGTGTTTCTCACCCCTCCCCCTCCCCTCCTTCGCCACCTTATTCCCCCCTCCCCCCCTCCTCAATTATCACCTATTTTTCCTCTTATTATCATCGTTTATCGGTTATTTTTCTCTCCCGCGATAATGTAGCACAAGTGGGTTGCATAAAAGATCGTTATGCAACACCCAGACATCGGCACACACCGCCCCGCTCGTCTCAGTTGACTCCCAGACAGCGAGAGGGGAGGGCTGCCTGTGGCTCTCTCTCGCCTGAGATTATGACCGGGTGGCCAATATCTTCGTTTTTCACCACCCAAATGCTTTTCCCACTTATTTTAGCACTCTTGAAGGTTCATATATACATCATATATGTAAAATAAAAGCATACCGAAAACAAATAATGCTTTATATTGTAAATATAACGAATTCTGTCAGAATCCAGGGCTAGAAATGCACAAATAACTACCCTAGCACCTAGGTCTATATCGCGCTTGTCAGGTTAAGGGAGAGTAGCCATTTGAATTTTCAGATTGCAACACAGCAAAGTTGTTTGAAGGAGGGGTCCTCCTGCGGAACAGAAAGGCGAGAGGGCTCATCCCCTCTTCCTTGGAAGAAGCCAGAGACATGTGGCTTATCGTCACCCTCTTGCCTTTCCGCTTCTCAGCAGCATTTTTTTAGTTGGCCATCACCACCTCGTCCCAGATTATCAGAGAAGTCCCTAGCCGTCATCGAGAAATGATGGAGAGTCGCTTTTCAAAATATTTAGGCCCCGGTAAACGACGCGGTAAACGACTCGGGAAAACGACTCAGAAAACGACTCGGGAAAACGACTCAGGAAAACGACTCGGAAAACGACTCGGGAAAACGACTCGGAAAACAAATGAACTTAGGTATACGATTGAGGGAGAGTAGCCATTTGAATTTTCAGATTGCAACACAGCAAAGTTGTCTGAAGGAGAGTTCCTCCTGCGGAACAGAAAGGCGAGAGGGCTCATCCCCTCTTACTTGGAAGAAGCCAGAGACATGTGGCTTAACCCTTAAAAAGCGGCCCACCACTTAAGTCGAGTTAAATAAAGCTGGACTATGTGGCGGCGCTCGACATAACTCGAGTGGCAATTTCAGCACGTAATGTGGCTGAGAGAGAGAGACAAGTGGTGGCAGGAGACTAGCGAGCGTATGACTGCTCCAGACCACCGTGGCGAACCTACTGACACAAATCTCAGCTCCCTCCTCCCTCTCTCACTCGCTACATACTCAATTATGTACCGAAAGTACCGAATTACCTGCTTTTTGCACTCGCGTTGCACGGTTATTGCAAGAAAACTATCCATCATACAAGGATCGTTATGGTGTCATTCGAAAGCTCTGTTTATGCCCTTTCAGGGATAGATACTTGTTTTACGTTCTGGGTCTTATTTAGGCATGAAAATGATCACGTAAACAGCCCTATTTTGGCTAAAAACACCCCGCTGGGCGGTACACATAAATAAACCGCATAGGCCGCTCGTAAGGTGTTAACGTCACCCTCTTGCCTTCTCGTTTATCAGCAGCATTTTTTTGGTTGGCCATCACCACATTGTCCCAGATTATCAGAGAAGTCCCTAGACGTCATCGAGAAATGATGGAGAGTCGCTTTTCGAAATATTTAGGCCCCGGTAAACGACGCGGTAAACGATTCGGAAAACGCATGAGCTTAGGTATACGATTGAGGGAGAGTAGCCATTTGAATTTTCAGATTGCAACACAGCAAAGTTGTCTGAAGGAGGGGTCCTCCTGTGGAACAGAAAGGCGAGAGGGCTCATCTCCTCTTCCTTGGAAGAAGCCAGAGACATGTGGCTTATCGTCACCCTCTTGCCTTCCCGCTTCTCAGAAGCATTTTTTTGGTTGGCCATCACCACCTCGTCCCAGAATATCAGAGAAGTCCCTAGCCGTCATCGAGAAATGATGGAGAGTCGCTTTTCGAAATATTTAGGCCCCGGTAAATGACGCGGTAAACGACTCGGGAAAACGACTCGGGAAAACGACTCGGGGAAAACGACTCGGAAAACGACTTGGGAAAACGACTCTGAAAACGCATGAGCTTAGGTATACGATTGAGGGGGAGTAGCCATTTGAATTTTCAGATTGCAACACAGCAAAGTTGTCTGAAGGAGGGGTCCTCCTGCGGAACAGAAAGGCGAGAGGGCTCATCCCCTCTTACTTTGAAGAAGCCAGAGACATGTGGCTTAACGTCACCCTCTTGCCTTCTCGCTTATCAGCAGCATTTTTTTGGTTGGCCATCACCACCTTGTCCCAGATTATCAGAGAAGTCCCTAGACGTCATCGAGAAATGATGGAGAGTCGCTTTTCGAAATATTTAGGCCCCGGTAAACGACGCGGTAAACGATTCGGAAAACGACTCGGAAAACGCATGAGCTTAGGTATACGATTGAGGGGGAGTAGCCATTTGAATTTTCAGATTGCAACACAGCAAAGTTGTCTGAAGGAGGGGTCCTCCTGATGAACAGAAAAGCGAGAGGACTCATCCCCTCTTCCTTGGAAGAAGCCAGAGACATGTGGCTTATCGTCACCCTCTTGCCTTCCCGCTTCTCAGCAGCATTTTTTTGGTTGGCCATCACCACCTCGTCCCAGAGTATCAGAGAAGTCCCTAGCCGTCATCGAGAAATGATGGAGAGTCGCTTTTCGAAAAGTATAGGCCCCGGTAAACGACGCGGTAAACGACTGGGAAAACGACTCGGGAAAGCGACTCGGAAAAACGACTTGGAAAACGACTCGGGAAAGCGACTCGGGAAAACGACTCGGAAAACGACTCGGGAAAACGACTCCGAAAACGACTCGGGAAAACGACTCTGAAAACGACTCGGGAAAACGACTCGGAAAACGCATGAGCTTAGGTATACGATTGAGGGAGAGTAGCCATTTGAATTTTCAGATTGCAACACAGCAAAGTTGTCTGAAGGAGGGGTCCTCCTGCGGAACAGAAAGTCGAGAGGGCTCATCCTCTCTTCCTTGGAAGAAGCCAGAGAAATGTGGCTTATCGTCACCCTCTTGCCTTCCCGCTTCTCAGCAGCATTTTTTAGGTTGGCCATCACCACCACGTCCCTTATTATCAGAGAAGTCCCTATCCGTCATCGAGAAATGATGGAGAGTCGCTTTTCGAAAAATTTAGGCCCCGGTAAACGACTCGGAAAACGACTGGGAAAGCGACTCGGGAAAACGACTCGGGAAAACGACTTAGAAAACGACTCGGGAAAACGCATGAGCTTAGGTATACGATTGAGGGAGAGTAGCCATTTGAATTTCAGATTGCAACACAGCAAAGTTGTCTGAAGGAGGGGTCCTCATCCGGAACAGAAAAGCGAGAGGGCTCATCCCCTCTTCCATGGAAGAAGCCAGAGACATGTGGCTTATTGTCACCCTCTTGCCTTCCCGTTCGCAGCAGCATTTTTTTGGTTGGCCATCACCACCTCGTCCCAGAGTATCAGAGAAATCCCTAGCCGTCATCGAGAAATGATGGCGAGTCGCTTTTCGAAAAATTTAGGCCCCGGTAAACGACGCGGTAAACGACTGGGAAAACGACCCGGAAAACGACTCGGAAAATGAATCGGGAAAACGACTCGGAAAACGCATGAACTTAGGTATACGATTGAGGGAGAGTAGCCATTTGAATTTTCAGATTGCAACACAGCAAAGTTGTTTGAAGGAGGGGTCCTCCTGCGGAACAGAAAGGCGAGAGGGCTCATCCCCTCTTCATTGGAAGAAGCCAGAGACATGTGGCTTATCGTCACCCTCTTGCCTTCCCGCTTCTCAGTAGCATTTTTTTAGTTGGCCACCACCACCTCGTCCCAGATTATCAGAGAAGTCCCTAGCCGTCATCGAGAAATGATGGAGAGTCGCTTTTCGAAATATTTAGGCCCCGGTAAACGACGCGGTAAACGACTGGGAAAACGACTCGGAAAATGAATCGGAAAAACGACTCGGAAAACGCATGAGCTTAGGTATAAGATTGAGGGAGAGTAGCCATTTGAATTTTAAGATTGCAACACAGCAAAGTTGTATGAAAGGAGGGGTCCTCCTGCGGAATAGAAAGGCGAGAGGGCTCATCCCCTCTTCCTTGGAAGAAGCCAGAGACATGTGGCTTATCGTCACCCTCTTGCCTTCCCGCTTCTCAGCAGCATTTTTTTAGTTGGCCATCACCACCTCGTCCCAGAATATCAGAGAAGTCCCTAGCCGTCATCGAGAAATGATGGAGAGTCGCTTTTCGAAATATTTAGGCCCCGGTAAACGACTGGGAAAATGACTCGGAAAATGACGCGGGAAAAAGACTCAGGAAAACGACTGGGAAAACAACTCAGGAAAACGACTCGGAAAAAGACTCGGAAAACGACTCGGGAAAACGACTCGGGAAAACGACTCCGAAAACGCATGAGCTTAGGTATACGATTGAGGGAGAGTAGCCATTTGAATTTTCAGATTGCAACACAGCAAAGTTTTCTGAAGGAGGGGTCCTCCTGCGGAACAGAAAGGCGAGAGGGCTCATCCCCTCTTCCTTGGAAGAAGCCAGAGACATGTGGCTTATCGTCACCCTCTTGCCTTTCCACTTCTCAGCAGCATTTTTTTGGTTGGCCATCACCACCTCGTCCCAGAGTATCAGAGAAGTCCCTAGCCGTCATCGAGAAATGATGGAGAGTCGCTTTTCGAAAAGTTTAGGCCCCGGTAAACGATGCGGTAAACTAATCGGAAAATGACTCGGGAAAACGACTCGGAAAACGCATGAGCTTAGGTATACGATTGAGGGAGAGTAGCCATTTGAATTTTCAGATTGCAACACAGCAAAGTTGTCTGAAGGAGGGGTCCTCCTGCGGAACAGAAAGGCGAGAGGGCTCATTCCCTCTTCCTTGGAAGAAGCCAGAGACATGTGGCTTATTGTCACCCTCTTGCCTTCCCGCTTCTCAGCAGCATTTTTTTGGTTGGCCATCACCACTTCGTCCCAGATTATCAGAGAAGTCCCTAGCCGTCATCGAGAAATGATGGAGAGTCGCTTTTCGAAAAATTTAGGCCCCGGTAAACGACACGGTAAACGACTCGGAAACCAACTCGGGAAAACGACTCGGGAAAACGACTCGGGAAAACGACTCGGGAAAACGACTCGGGGAAACGACTCTGAAAACGACTGGGAAAACGACCCGGGAAAACGACTCTGAAAACGACTCGGGAAAACGACTCGGAAAACAAATGAGCTTAGGTATACGATTGAGGGAGAGTAGCCATTTGAATTTTCAGATTGCAACACAGCAAAGTTGTCTGAAGAAGGGGTCCTCCTGCGGAACAGAAAGGCGAGAGGGCTCATCCCATCTTCCTTGGAAGAAGCCAGACACATGTGGCTTATCGTTACCCTCTTGCCTTCCCGCTTCTCAGCAGCTTTCTTTTGGATGGCCATCACCACCTCGTCCCAGAGTATCAGAGAAGTCCCTAGCAGTCATCGAGAAATGATGGAGAGTCGCTTTTCGAAAAGTTTAGGCCCCGGTAAACGACGCGGTAAACGACTGGGAAAACGAATCGGAAAATGACTCGGGAAAACGACTCGGAAAACGCATGAGCTTAGGTATACTATTGAGGGACAGTAGCCATTTGAATTTTCAGATTGCAATACAGCAAAGTTGTCTGAAGAAGGGGTCCTCCTGCGGAACAGAAAGTCGAGAGGGCTCATCCTCTCTTCCTTGGAAGAAGCCAGAGACATGTGGCTTATCGTCACCCTCTTGCCTTCCCGCTTCTCAGCAGCATTTTTTAGGTTGGCCATCACCACCACGTCCCTTATTATCAGAGAAGTCCCTATCCGTCATCGAGAAATGATGGAGAGTCGCTTTTCGAAAAATTTAGGCCCCGGTAAACGACTCAGAAAACGACTGGGAAAGCGACTTGGGAAAACGAATCGGAAAACGACTCGGGAAAACGACTTAGAAAACGACTCGGGAAAACGTCTCGGAAAACGCATGAGCTTAGGTATACGATTGAGGGAGAGTAGCCATTTGAATTTCAGATTGCAACACAGCAAAGTTGTCTGAAGGAGGGGTCCTCCTGCGGAACAGAAAAGCGAGAGGGCTCATCCCCTCTTCCATGGAAGAAGCCAGAGACATGTGGCTTATCGTCACCCTCTTGCCTTCCCGCTTCGCAGCAGCATTTTTTTGGTTGGCCATCACCACCTCGTCCCAGAGTATCAGAGAAATCCCTAGCCGTCATCGAGAAATGATGGCGAGTCGCTTTTCGAAAAATTTAGGCCCCGGTAAACGACGCAGTAAACGACTGGGAAAACGACCCGGAAAACGACTTGGAAAATGAATCGGGAAAACGACTCGGAAAACGCATGAACTTAGGTATACGATTGAGGGAGAGTAGCCATTTGAATTTTCAGATTGCAACACAGCAAAGTTGTTTGAAGGAGGGGTCTTCCTGCGGAACAGAAAGGCGAGAGGGCTCATCCCCTCTTCCTTGAAAGAAGCCAGAGACATGTGGCTTATCGTCACCCTCTTGCCTTCCCGCTTCTCAGCAGCATTTTTTTAGTTGGCCATCACCACCTCGTCCCAGATTATCAGAGAAGTCCCTAGCCGTCATCGAGAAATGATGGAGAGTCACTTTTCGAAATATTTAGGCCCCGGTAAACGACGCGGTAAACGACTCGGGAAAACGACTCAGAAAACGACTCGGGAAAACGACTCAGGAAAACGACTCGGAAAACGACTTGGGAAAACGACTCGGGAAAACGACTCGGAAAATGACTCTGAAAACAACTCGGGAAAACGACTCGGAAAACAAATGAACTTAGGTATACGATTGAGGGAGAGTAGCCATTTGAATTTTCAGATTGCAACACAGCAAAGTTGTCTGAAGGAGGGGTCCTCCTGCAGAACAGAAAGGCAAGAGGGCTCATCCTCTCTTACTTGGAAGAAGGCAGAGACATGTGGCTTAACGTCACCCTCTTGCCTTCTCGTTTATCAGCAGCATTTTTTTGGTTGGCCATCACCACATTGTCCCAGATTATCAGAGAAGTCCCTAGACGTCATCGAGAAATGATGGAGAGTCGCTTTTTGAAATATTTAGGCCCCGGTAAACGACGCGGTAAACGATTCGGAAAACGACTCGGAAAACGCATGAGCTTAGGTATACGATTGAGGGAGAGTAGCCATTTGAATTTTCAGATTGCAACACAGCAAAGTTGTCTGAAGGAGGGGTCCTCCTGTGGAACAGAAAGGCGAGAGGGCTCATCTCCTCTTCCTTGGAAGAAGCCAGAGACATGTGGCTTATCGTCACCCTCTTGCCTTCCCGCTTCTCAGAAGCATTTTTTTGGTTGGCCATCACCACCTCGTCCCAGAATATCAGAGAAGTCCCTAGCCGTCATCGAGAAATGATGGAGAGTCGCTTTTCGAAATATTTAGGCCCCGGTAAATGACGCGGTAAACGACTCGGAAAACGACTCAGGAAAACGACTCGGGAAAACGACTCGGAAAACGACTCGGGAAAACGACTCGGAAAACGACTTGGGAAAACGACTCTGAAAACGCATGAGCTTAGGTATACGATTGAGGGGGAGTAGCCATTTGAATTTTCAGATTGCAACACAGCAAAGTTGTCTGAAGGAGGGGTCCTCCTGCGGAACAGAAAGGCGAGAGGGCTCATCCCCTCTTACTTTGAAGAAGCCAGAGACATGTGGCTTAACGTCACCCTCTTGCCTTCTCGCTTATCAGCAGCATTTTTTTGGTTGGCCATCACCACCTTGTCCCAGATTATCAGAGAAGTCCCTAGACGTCATCGAGAAATGATGGAGAGTCGCTTTTCGAAATATTTAGGCCCCGGTAAACGACGCGGTAAACGATTCGGAAAACGACTCGGAAAACGCATGAGCTTAGGTATACGATTGAGGGAGAGTAGCCATTTGAATTTTCAGATTGCAACACAGCAAAGTTGTCTGAAGGAGGGGTCCTCCTGATGAACAGAAAAGCGAGAGGGCTCATCCCCTCTTCCTTGGAAGAAGCCAGAGACATGTGGCTTATCGTCACCCTCTTGGCTTCCCACTTCTCAGCAGCATTTTTTTGGTTGGCCATCACCACCTCGTCCCTTATTATCAGAGATGTCCCTAGCCGTCATCGAAAAATGATGGAGAGTCGCTTTTCGAAAAATTTAGGCCCCGGTAAACGACGCGGTAAACGACTCGGAAAATGACTGGGAAAACGACTCAGAAACCGACTCGGGAAAACGACTCGGGAAAACGACTCTGGAAAACGACTCGGAAAACGTCTCGGGAAAACGACTCGGAAAACGACTCGCAAAACGACTCGCAAAACGACTCGGAAAAAGCATGAGCTTAGGTATACGATTGAGGGAGAGTAGCCATTTGAATTTTCAGATTGCAACACAGCAAAGTTTTCTGAAGGAGGGGTCCTCCTGCGGAACAGAAAGGCGAGAGGGCTCATCCCCTCTTCCTTGGAAGAAGCCAGAGACATGTGGCTTATCGTCACCCTCTTGCCTTTCCACTTCTCAGCAGCATTTTTTTGGTTGGCCATCACCACCTCGTCCCAGAGTATCAGAGAAGTCCCTAGCCGTCATCGAGAAATGATGGAGAGTCGCTTTTCGAAAAGTTTAGGCCCCGGTAAACGACGCGTTAAACGACTCGGATATCGACTGTGAAAACGACTGTGAAAACGACTCGGGAAAACGACTCGGAAAACGCATGAGCTTAGGTATACGATTGAGGGAGAGTAGCCATTTGAATTTTCAGATTGCAACACAGCAAAGTTTTCTGAAGGAGGGGTCCTCCTGCTGAACAGAAAGGCGAGAGGGCTCATCCCCTCTTCCTTGGAAGAAGCCAGAGACATGTGGCTTATCGTCACCCTCTTGCCTTTCCACTTCTCAGCAGCAATTTTTTGGTTGGCCATCACCACCTCGTCCCAGAGTATCAGAGAAGTCCCTAGCCGTCATCGAGAAATGATGGAGAGTCGCTTTTCGAAAAGTTTAGGCCCCGGTAAACGATGCGGTAAACTAATCGGAAAATGACTCGGGAAAACGACTCGGAAAACGCATGAGCTTAGGTATACGATTGAGGGAGAGTAGCCATTTGAATTTTCAGATTGCAACACAGCAAAGTTGTCTGAAGGAGGGGTCCTCCTGCGGAACAGAAAGGCGAGAGGGCTCATTCCCTCTTCCTTGGAAGAAGCCAGAGACATGTGGCTTATTGTCACCCTCTTGCCTTCCCGCTTCTCAGCAGCATTTTTTTGGTTGGCCATCATCACTTCGTCCCAGATTATCAGAGAAGTCCCTAGCTGTCATCGAGAAATGATGGAGAGTCGCTTTTCGAAAAATTTAGGCCCCGGTAAACGACACGGTAAACGACTCGGAAACCAACTCGGGAAAACGACTCGGAATACGACTCGGGAAAACGACTCGGAAAACGAATCGGGAAAACGACTCGGGAAAACGACTCGGGAAAACGACTCTGAAAACGACTCGGAAAACGCATGAGCTTAGGTATACGATTGAGGGAGAGTAGCCATTTGAATTTTCAGATTGCAACACAGCAAAGTTGTCTGAAGAAGGGGTCCTCCTGCGGAACAGAAAGGCGAGAGGGCTCATCCCATCTTCCTTGGAAGAAGCCAGACACATGTGGCTTATCGTTACCCTCTTGCCTTCCCGCTTCTCAGCAGCTTTCTTTTGGATGGCCATCACCACCTCGTCCCAGAGTATCAGAGAAGTCCCTAGCAGTCATCGAGAAATGATGGAGAGTCGCTTTTCGAAAAGTTTAGGCCCCGGTAAACGACGCGGTAAACGACTGGGAAAACGAATCGGAAAATGACTCGGGAAAACGACTCGGAAAACGCATGAGCTTAGGTATACTATTGAGGGACAGTAGCCATTTGAATTTTCAGATTGCAATACAGCAAAGTTGTCTGAAGAAGGGGTCCTCCTGCGGAACAGAAAGTCGAGAGGGCTCATCCTCTCTTCCTTGGAAGAAGCCAGAGACATGTGGCTTATCGTCACCCTCTTGCCTTCCCGCTTCTCAGCAGCATTTTTTAGGTTGGCCATCACCACCACGTCCCTTATTATCAGAGAAGTCCCTATCCGTCATCGAGAAATGATGGAGAGTCGCTTTTCGAAAAATTTAGGCCCCGGTAAACGACTCAGAAAACGACTGGGAAAGCGACTCAGGAAAACGACTCGGAAAACGACTCGGGAAAACGACTTAGAAAACGACTTAGAAAACGACTCGGGAAAACGTCTCGGAAAACGCATGAGCTTAGGTATACGATTGAGGGAGAGTAGCCATTTGAATTTCAGATTGCAACACAGCAAAGTTGTCTGAAGGAAGGGTCCTCCTGCGGAACAGAAAAGCGAGAGGGCTCATCCCCTCTTCCATGGAAGAAGCCAGAGACATGTGGCTTATCGTCACCCTCTTGCCTTCCCGCTTCGCAGCAGCATTTTTTTGGTTGGCCATCACCACCTCGTCCCAGAGTATCAGAGAAATCCCTAGCCGTCATCGAGAAATGATGGCGAGTCGCTTTTCGAAAAATTTAGGCCCCGGTAAACGACGCAGTAAACGACTGGGAAAACGACCCGGAAAACGACTTGGAAAATCGGAAAACGACTCGGGAAAACGACTCGGAAAAAAAACGCATGAACTTAGGTATTACGATTGAGGAGAGTAGCCATTTGAATTTTCAGATTGCAACACAGCAAAGTTGTTTGAAGGAGGGGTCTTCCTGCGGAACAGAAAGGCGAGAGGGCTCATCCCCTCTTCCTTGGAAGAAGCCAGAGACATGTGGCTTATCGTCACCCTCTTGCCTTCCCGCTTCTCAGCAGCATTTTTTTGGTTGGCCATCACCACTTCGTCCCAGATTATCAGAGAAGTCCCTAGCCGTCATCGAGAAATGATGGAGAGTCGCTTTTCGAAAAATGTAGGCCCCGGTAAACGACGCGGTAAACGACTCGGAAATCGACTGTGAAAACGACTCGGAAAACGACTTGGGAAAACGACTCGGGAAAACGACTCGGAAAACAAATGAACTTAGGTATACGATTGAGGGAGAGTAGCCATTTGAATTTTCAGATTGCAACACAGCAAAGTTGTCTGAAGGAGGGGTCCTCCTGCGGAACAGAAAGGCGAGAGGGCTCATCCCCTCTTACTTGGAAGAAGCCAGAGACATGTGGCTTAACGTCACCCTCTTGCCTTCTCGTTTATCAGCAGCATTTTTTTGGTTGGCCATCACCACATTGTCCCAGATTATCAGAGAAGTCCCTAGACGTCATCGAGAAATGATGGAGAGTCGCTTTTCGAAATATTTAGGCCCCGGTAAACGACGCGGTAAACGATTCGGAAAACGACTCGGAAAACGCATGAGCTTAGGTATACGATTGAGGGAGAGTAGCCATTTGAATTTTCAGATTGCAACACAGCAAAGTTGTCTGAAGGAGGGGTCCTCCTGTGGAACAGAAAGGCGAGAGGGCTCATCCCCTCTTCCTTGGAAGAAGCCAGAGACATGTGGCTTATCGTCACCCTCTTGCCTTCCCGCTTCTCAGAAGCATTTTTTTGGTTGGCCATCACCACCTCGTCCCAGAATATCAGAGAAGTCCCTAGCCGTCATCGAGAAATGATGGAGAGTCGCTTTTCGAAATATTTAGGCCCCGGTAAATGACGCGGTAAACGACTCGGAAAACGACTCAGGAAAACGACTCGGGAAAACGACTCGGAAAACGACTCGGGAAAACGACTCGGAAAACGACTTGGGAAAACGACTCTGAAAACGCATGAGCTTAGGTATACGCTGAGGGGGAGTAAAGTAGCCATTTGAATTATCTGATTGCAACACAGCAAAGTTGGCCTGATGGAGGGATGTCCTGTTTTTCCTGCGGAACAGAAAGGCGAGAGGGCTCTATCCCCTTTACTTCTGAAGAAGCCAGAGAAATGTGGCCTTAACGTCACCCTCTGGCCTTCTCGCTTATCAGCAGCATTTTTTGGTTGGCCATCACCACCTTGTCCCAGATTAATCAAGCGAGAAAGTCCTTAGACGCCTCGAGGAACTGATGGAGGTAGAGTCGCTTTTTCGACAATATTTAGGCCAAAGGGTAAACGGACGCGGTAAACGATTCGGGAAAAACGACTCGGGAAAAAACAGCAGAAGCTTAGGTATACGATTGAGGGGAGAGGTAGCCATTTGAATTTTCAGAGGCTTGCAACACAGCAAAGTTGTCTGAAGGAGGGGGTATCCTGATGAACAGAAAAGCGAGAGGGCTCA
>CM064528.1:31898743-32000245 GCA_032716605.1 Paralithodes platypus | reverse complement strand
GCACACGGGGCCAAACCGCATGGACCAGACCCGGCAACGCCCTGGCGGGCACTCGCACAGAACGGTAATCAGCCGCAAACGCAGGAGAGGAGCGGCCACGCAAGGCCCGCCCGGGGCAGCGGAGACACCAACAGCCACGGCGCGGGAGAGGAGTGGCGGGGGGGGACGCCAGCCAGATAGACAGGAAACAACCACGGGGACAGCACACACACCCCGGGGGCACGAAGCAACATTCAGGGCAAAGAACGCGCCTCGGCGCACGCGCCACACGGACGAACGCCGCCGGGACACACCCGCATACAGGGTCTGCACTGCGGGCAGCAAACGGGCCCTGACGCCGGATAGGTCGAAGTACGGTGCCACAAACCGGGCGCGAGCCACTCGGGCAGAGGGCCCGGCGCCAAGGCCAGAAAGGCAACATCACCTTGGGGGTCTCTCCAGAGACTGCGCCACAACACAAGGCAGGGGACAAAGCTGATCGACACATCCGCGGCCCGGCCGACAAACCTCCCGGCCGCGGCGCCGATCCAGGGCTCCGGGCCACTCGCACTCGCGCAAGCACTACCGGGACCTAGCGACGGGAGACCGGCCCGACGACGCGGAGACACATATGGCGCGGGGGGGGGGACCACACACGCCGCGGGCCCCGGTGGCCCGGTATATAGGGGGACTATTATGCCAGTCTCCAGTCATCGGGGGCACGCCCCTTCGCCCATGCTAGTTTGCACATTTTCCATACCCAAGCTATCACTATCTCACCACCATACCTCAACATTTCCCCACACACTCCATCTGGTACTGGTGCTTTCCCCAACTTCACTCTTTTCAGGGCTTCCCACACTTCTGACCTAAGGATCCCCACCTCCTCCTCCACTACTTCTCGTCTTCTCCCCTCCCATACCATATCCAGTATATGTTTGCTGGCTCTCATTCCTTACATTTAGCACGTCACTGAAGTACTCCCTCCATCTTTCGACTCTCTCTTGCTTCGCGGATAGCATTCTCCTTTACCTATCTTTCACACCCTTACTATTTCCCTTGCTACCTTCCCGAACTTTCTGACGGCTTCCCAGAACAGTTTCTTACTCTCCCTCAAGGTGACACTCAGGTGCTCGTCTCTGTCTCTCGGAATCTTCATTCCCTCTAGTACCAAACGACTCTGTATATGCTTTCTTTTTTCTCCCACAGCTATTTTTACCTCTTCGGATCACCATGCGGGACCTTACACTCCCCCCCTCTTCTCCTCACTCCACACACCTCCTCAATGCTGCACAGATCTCATCCTTAAACACCTTGCTCATCTCCGCCACTTCCTCCATAACTTCCAGGTCGAACCCACCTAGTCGTCTTTCCACTGCTCGCCTGTTCTCTTCCCTGACTTCCTCCTCCTGCATCCTCTCCATCCTCCTCACCATTACACCTTCCTCTCGCCTCCCTCCAGCTCTCCTCACCCACTTCTTTTGTATCCTAACCTTAGCTACCACTACATAATGATCAGACAGACCCCCTCCAATACCCCTATACACCCTAGCATCCATCACAGATTTCTTCATTCGTTCATCCACCCCTACATAATCAATCAATGACTTTCGTTCCACCACTGTCTATCCTTCATCGTCAACATCCGTTTCCACGTGTACCTGTGGATCATTCTGTGTCGGAAGAAGGTGTTGGCTATCCACAGCCTCCTCCCCACACATACGTCCACAAGTGCACTACCATTCCCAGTTCACATCTGAGGTACCCCCCACCCTCCCACCACTCCCTCAACTTTCCTATCACCCACCTTACCATTCATATCCCCAATCAGAAATATTCTTTCGTTCTTGTCAAACTTCTCCAGGCACGCCTCCACATTCATCCAGAACCCCTCTTTATTTATTTCAAGTATATCCTCTGTCGGGGCATACACGCATACAATCAATACAATATTTTTAACATGAGGTTGCTTATAATAATTTGTACCTCTGCAGTTTCTCCATGGCTAACGAAAAAGGTCACATTCCTAAGAAGACCCAACCAAAAAGGCCAAGCTTCTGTACAGAACAAATGCCACACCATTACCCTTATGGTGACCCTATCAAATAATCAAAACAACCACACTTCTTAACCCAATTCCCGCGGGGCCCCTCATATGACGGAGACGATTTTCCGGCTATTTTGTAGCCTGTGAGCCAGGCCATCTTTTGCAAGCAGCACGGATAGACGTCAGCCGGAGCCTACAGGCCCCGCCACGACACTGAGGTTTGTGTGAGAGAGAGTTCACTTATGTGCAGCGTCACACATAGCGAAAACAGAAAATAATTGGTAATTATTAGCGATTTCGCCTAGGCCTATCGGATTTGGTAATTTTTAGCAATTTTGCCCTTCGTTTGCAAGATCCTTACAAAAAAACCAGACGTCGTACAGGGATGATTCAGGAGTAATTTGAAAGCTATTACCGTACTTTCACGAATACATAATTGTATTACGCTCTGGCTTTTGCTTATGCATGAAAATGAGCAGGGAATGAAGGCAATTTCGGGCAATTATGCCTACTCGTACAGGAGTCCTTGGAGCGGCTTCGGTTCGCGCCGGGCATTTCCACACCTCACACCACACACACACACATCACCACAGTTTTTCCTACACCGAGAAATGACTCTCCGGCTGTCATTTTCTCGAAGACTTCTTCTAACCGGAGGACATTGAGAGCAACCCAGGACCCACCTACACATATTATGTCCAACTTGCTCAAAACCCATCGCTTCGAGTCGCCACACTAATGGTTTAGTTCTCGGCAATTCATGCAGGAACTGGACCCACTTCACCTGCACAACACTTGCCTCCAAGAAACACCACACGAACACCTGGACCTGTTCCTCATGCCCCTCCCTCTCCCAGTCAAATCCCTCGCCTAAAACCCGTCCACCTCTCCTCCCCAACCCCCCTATCCTCCCCACATCATTCACTCCCCCTTCTAATACCTGCTCATCTCTCCTCCCTAAGGCAGCTTACCTTCCCATACCATCCACATCCTCAACTCAACATACCACACCCCATCCTAATCCATTCCAACCCCCATCTGCTCCCCAATCCCCACCCCCACCTCACCCATCCCAACCCCCAGCCCCTCCCTCACCCCCACCCCCCCCCTCCCTCACCCCCACCCCATCCTCGTGCAGCAGCACCCAACATACATCGTGCACATAACATTAACATTCTCCAATTGAACATAGATGGCATCAACACAAAGAAACTCTCACACTTCATCAAACAACACAACATACACATTGCCATCTTACAAGAAACAAAACTCCGCACAACACAAAAAACACCCACATTTCATGATTTCACCACCATCAGACAAGACCAGGCTGTCGGCGGAGGCGGTGGACTCATCACCCTGGTACACAAAGAAATATCATACATAGTTACCAGTGTACAAACCAAATCCCTCCTCCCCCCAAATGATAACACAACAGAAATACAATCAATTAAAATACGCACTGGCAACAACTCCAACATAACCATCATAAACACATACATCCCCTACAGTACCAAATGAATACAGACCACACTTACAACACATCACAAACACCCCCACATCATCCTGGGTGGTGACTTCAACGCCAAGACGTCGGCCTGGTTTGTCGACAACCCCGACACAGACAGAGGGCTGGTACTACAAAACCAAACTGTTAACCTCATCATCCTTAACGACATCCATCAACATACCCATATTCCTCACCAAGCCCTCTATAACCCATCATCTCCAGACATCACCTTTTGCTCCCCAGAACTCGCCCCCACAACATCCTGGAGGGTGGTCAGAACCTTAGGCTCTGACCACCTCCCGATCATTATCACCACCAAAACCAGACTCACCCCAGCTAACCACAAACACACATACACCAATTATAAAAGACCTAACTGGGAAGCATTCACAAATGAGACAGAACAACACTTCACAACTCTAAACAGTACACCCATCACTAACATCAACAATGCTGTACACATACTCAATAAAACTATCCAAAACACTGACAAGAAACACATTCCAAGAGGTAACAGAAAAAGACACAACCCCAACTTCACACCAGAAATTCAAAACCTCATCAGACAACGCAACATACTGAAACACTCCCCAGCACCCCACACACAAGACATCACACAAGAAATCCAAGCACTCAACACCCAAACTAACAACAAAATACAAGAACAACAAAAACTAAATTGGAATAACTTCCTACAAACACTTGATCACAAAACAAACCCCAAAAAACTCTACAAAACACTAAACAGCATCACACTTTCCAACAGCAACACAACACAATCACATGCTGCAATCACAACAACAGACTCTACTCCTTCATGTAAACAACAAGCAAACACTCTCATCAATCACTTCTCACATGTCAGTCACCTAAAACCTCACAAAGACGACCGACGTGTCATCCGACGTAAGAGACAATTTCCCACAGACCCTGACTATACACCCTTCACCAATCACCAGACAAAGCATATCATCAACAATCTCAAGCACTCACCCGCTTGTGGCCTAGACAACATAAGCAACATACACCTCACACACCTGGACCACAAGGCATACAAGCACTCACTAACATATCAAACTACAGTTATTCACACAACACAATACCAGACATTTGGAAGCATGGTCTCATCACCACATTCCCCAAACCCAACAAAGACCCCACGCTACCCTCCTCGCACCGCCCCATCACACTCCTTTGCTCCCCCTCCAAAGTCATGGAACGCCTAGTGTTACAACTAATTACACCCGACCTACCCCTAGCTCCAACACAACATGGCTTTAGGCCACTGCACTCCACAAACACTCTTCTCACAGACCTTACACAAAGAGCTTTTGACGGCATCAACTCAGCTAAACCACCACACAGATCACTATTAGCCACACTCGACATTAGTAAAGCCTTCGATGCCATCCCCCGCCACAACCTAACAAACAAAATCTACAACACAAACATGCACAACACAAAAGGTGGCTGGCCAACTTCCTAGCAGGTAGATGTGCACACGTATCTTTTGCCGGTCAGTCATCTAAAATCAGAAACTTTCCAAACGGAGTCCCACAAGGATCCGTCCTATCGCCCGCACTCTTCAATCTGTACATGCACGATATAACTACACCCAATACGCCCCAAATAAACTTAGCCTCCTATGCAGATGACATAACACTCACATGCACACACCATGACCCAAAAAGAGCAACAGATCTCCTTCAACCCTATCTCAACACACTACATGGCTGGTGCACTACAAACAGACTTAATCTACCCCCAGCCAAATCCACCGCAACCCTGCTCACAAGCTGGACAGGAGAACACAAATATATCCCTCAACTCACCATAAACAACACACCCCTAACACATACACACACACACAAAATCCTAGGAGTAACATATGATACTCATATGACATTCAAACAGCACACCACAAACATTAAAAAGAAATGACACCCAGACTTAACGCCCTCAGGTCACTTGCTGACACAAAATTTGGACACAACAAAGAAACTACCACCACAGTATATAAACAATACATAAGATCAGTGATCATGAGAGGCACTCAATTCCTGGCAGTAGCCTCCACGAACCAAGACCACCCACTAAACTACATGGCAACACACCCACAGACACCAAGAAATATCAAAACAACACCCAGCACACGGTATCACACACAATTACTGTCCTCTCTCCCACCCCGAACCACCTTCCAGAAGCACATCCATACTCATATCTCTCGCCGATCCATCCACTCACTCACAGACAACACGCAGCTGCAAGCACGACCTCCCGAAATCCATCCTTCCGAATCCTCCCTTCCTCGCGAGGACAGAGTCCACCTGGCCAGGCTGAGATGCGGACACCATCCAGCTCTCCTGAGCTTTCAGAAGAGACTGGATGACTCTGTTGTCGATGCCTGCCCGGGATGTAACACAGCACCCCATACCATTAAACACATAATAGAAGACTGCATTTCACACAACCACTTACGCCAACAACACAATTTATTAGTGGCCCCTCCATCATTGACGAACATGCCTATTACATAAGGCATCCTCTTCAAACACTAATCCGCCGTAGTTTGAATCTACCGCGCAGAGCATTTAAAAACTGAGGAGCCTTCATCATGAGCGCACGCGACCTCACTCATGGCTTCAGTCATTATGAATTGGGTTCTCACTACGAAAAAACTTCGTAAAAAATAAAAACAAAAAGAAAATAAGAATAACTATCCAATAAGCTTTCCATCATATCGTGGATGTACTTGTGTGGATTTCTGACCAGACGCTGAATCAGGCGTCATTCCTCCTTCTTTGCTCTGCGCTCAGCCTGCCCGGACGTACCTTTCAGGCTCCGCTGGTTCCGCATTCGTTGCGTCCCTAGTGAGTTTTTTCTCATTTGTTTACTCTAGGATGTATCGAGTAAGGTTAGGATAGGCGTAGCAGGAGTGTCCTGGCTGGTTGCCCGCAGTGCAGTGTATTTTGGGTCGTGTGTATGGGGCATCTATTTCGGATGTACCCTCGTGGTCCTGTTGTGGACACGTGAACTTTTCACAGTTGTGTTAGTTGGTGATGCAGGCGGCTTTCATTACGCGTTAATTATTGCTGCCTTTTATCCTTCTGATGAGGTAAGCTGTGTGTTTGCTGACGTTCCCAGCGTATTTTTCTTCACTTAGTGAAGTTTTTTCTGGGTCCGTGTCAGGCTTCCCGGGGTGGGAAGTTATCGCTACGGTGGTGTGTTGGCGGTGGTTCCTGTTGTGATATTCCAGTGTGTGTTTATATTTCAACTATTTTCATGCCGTCTACCTAGGCCTAGCCAGCCGCTCGTAGCTTTGCCACATGTCTAGTGTTATTATTTATTTTATAAATATGCCCTACTGTGTCATGTGTATCCGGGTTTTAGTTGTGTATTGGCTAATTCCTCGGACTATAATTGTTTCCTGGTTTAGTTGTGTATTGGCTAATTCCACGGATTATGTTGTGACCTTGGTTAGTCGTGCATGTCTCTCCTCGTGTCGTATTGTTCAGATGGTGTCTGTTCAGGGTGGGGTTTGCCTTCCGGCGGGTTTTTTCTCGGTTTCACCATGAAACTCCTGACCGATGAGCAGTGTTGGGCCACACGTGATTTTTAACTCTGGCTGGTTCCCCGGCGTGGGGAGGTGTCTGTGGCTCTCCAGGACTGCGTCTCTGTGGGTGCCTGGTTTCAGGCCTCCTTTAAATTCCCGGCGGGATGGCTGTACCCATCCTTATATATATATATAGATATATATAAAAAACGACGTTCTTGAGAACACTCGTTTTTATAGGTTTTTTCTACCTGGTTTACGACAACCACATGGAAAACCTAGCTGTTGTTTAGGCGTTCCTCCCCGGCGATCTTTTACAAAGAAGTGGGGTCAGGAACTTGTGGGGTTAACTTTTAGACTTCTCACCCGGCGGGTGCACCTGAGGAGGGTGGGATAAACGACTTAGGTTTCATATAGTTAACCAATCCATTTTAGTGATACTCTGTGTATCGCTGCCTTTACTCTTACGGCAATTGAAGGTTCAGTGAGGTTTAACCAAATCGATTCCCACACCCGGCGGGTGCCCCTAAGTGGAGGAACTAAGGAATTTATAAACAAATTCAATTTCGATTAACCTTAATTGGGTGATACTTTCAGTATCGCCGCCTTCTATTTTTACGACGATCGTTTGGGACAATTCGTTAAAAATCAGATCTCGTATATTCCTGCCCTGGGCTATTCTACTAAAATATTTCAAGGGCCGGCGTCTTTATGAAGGGGGCTTTGTTACAAAATTGAATCTTGAGACAGTCACCACCTCCTACAGACTATAAGTGCCATACTGGACCATTATATCAGAGGGTATTCTTCATGTTCTTTAGCTAAAAAGATTTGTTTAGCCTCTTTACACCCCGCCGCGTAGCGAGATGTGTTAGCTGTGTCTTTGCATCCCGTTACCCGGCGGGTTATTAACACTTGTATGCGAACACTTGGGTTAACCTTATGAGCATTAATTCCTGGAAATTTTCTTTATTTTTCCAGAGCTGAGCTCCGGCGGACCAATACAGACCCGGCGGTAGTTTCCTCACACCAGTCTCTGTCATGGCTACTGTGGCCCCAGTTTTTGCCCTGTGCATTACCCCTACTTGCGCGGGTATCCCAATTTTTGCGCATACCCTTTGCATAAGGTGTGTTAGATGTCTAGACCGTTCAAGGGGTCTCTGGGTTACACTTAATTGTTCCTTTTGCTCCCAATTAGCCAATAAAGTCCTGTGTGACAATGACAAGACCGCGGCGGTAGCGTTGAGAGAGGTCAGACAACAAATGTCGGCCTACACTACCATTGTCGCACATAAGTCACTTCAATGTGACAACGTCCCACTTTGGGATAAGTTGCTGTCAGAGCACCCTCCCCCTAAACGTACCTCTAGAGTAACGGGTTTTAAGCCGACAGAGACTAGCCAGGGTTCTGTATCGTCTGTGGATACGTCTAAACGCCCGAGAGAGCCTACTCCCCCGGCAGCCACCTCCTCGTCGCAGGCGAGATCGAGGTCAAGGTCACCTCTCAGACAGCAGTCTTCAAGTCGTGCCTCTTCCCCGGCTAGTAAGAAGTGTAAGACTGAAGCTTCCCCCAGTGGTCATGGTGGTGATTCTTCCAAATCTAGGTCTAGTTCGCGGTCACACCGTAGCCACAAATCCTCCAAAAAGGATTCCCATAGGAAGTCCTCTCGACATTCTCCTAAGTCTAGTGCATCTCATCGTACCTCTACACCTGAAAATGTTTCTGTTACAGCCTCAGAGTATAGTGAAGCGCCTGTCCCTAAACAAGATTTACCTATTGATATTTTAACCCTAGAAACGGAAAGTTCAGGAAATTCAATAATTGAGAATGTTTCAGACTCTCAAGAGAGCGTAGGCCAGAGCCTCGGTGTTTGGCGGTTTGCTCAACCAGGGTCTGACCATCCACGTCCGACTCATACGAGTCACACAGTAGCCGATGTCCACAGGGACGCGGCGACCCCATCCTCTATCCCTGACTTATCTTGGAAACAAGGTGCCCCTGCCTCGGCGGGGTCTTCTCAGGAGGATCGGGAGGAACAAGATGAAGTGTCAATAATTTCAGATAGGGATGGACAAGGGTCAGGCTCAGGCCTGGACGCCGCCCATGATAATACTGATTCACCTGAAAGTTCTGCATCTAACCAGTTTGTTACAGCACAAGAAATTGATGGGTTACTTACTCAGGCTCTATCTAAATTCTTTAGTCAACAACGAGAAAACCCCACAATGGACTTGGGGGCTCCCTTGACAAGTTCTGCGGTACGGCCTCTGATAACGTCAATCGATTTATCTAAGATTCCTAACCCTCCTACTCTGTCACCGGCAGGGAGCTCTAAGCCAGCTACGGCGGCATTCACTACGTCAAATGTCAGGGTCATTACGGATGTTAATCCACCCCCTCTAGACAAAGCGCCTCTTAGAAAGGTAGCTATGCCCCTGCTTTATGGGCCAGACGAGTCATGGGTTCTTTTGAACCCCTCTAAGCCAGAGATTGCCCAGCCTACCTTGTCAGGGGAACTCCCGGTACCACGTGAGTGGTTTATCCAGGGAAATAAGTCAAAGAAATTAAGGGCATTGGATGCCTTGGGTAATGTTTTGGACGTAAATATCAAGGCTATACCTAGTTATTATCTTCAGGATTATTTTGTTTATGCATCTAAGCCTGCTTTACCCCCTGCCTCAGCTTCAAAACTTTTTTCAGACTGGTCTAAGCTGGATGGGTTTAATGATATTAAGGCTCTGTCGGCTCTTACTCCTGAACTAGATTTACAGACCGTCACAGACGAGACAGCTAATCCAGTGTTGAAGGTGGGACAGTTGGGACCAGGACCTTGGGTGGATTGGGAGGTAGAGGCTCAAACTTTGCAACCACTTTCACTTCTAAATCTTCCCACCAGATCCCTCAGGATACACATTCATGGTTCTCCATGCCGGTAGGTTCTGCCGGCGGAGTTCCGTCAGCTTTATTTTCTTTTCTAGCTGCCCCTAAGATTAATCTTTGTGAACTAAAGGACCCATTCACTACCCCTACCCCTTCTCACCTAGACAGAGAATTTAGGCTAAGGGGAAAAGCTTTCCGCCTGTTTTCACAGTACATAGTTTCTCAACAGGTGGCTAAGTCTTTACTCAGGTCTACTCAGGCAATCGCAGACGCGGATGCTCGAAGATCAGTTGAGTTATCCCGGCGTCTGATTCTTCAGTCGTCGATTCAATCCTTAGGTGACATACGCACAGCCTTACTTGAGGCGGTGCGAGCACGACAGGATCTTAGGATGTCATTAGTTCGCAAGCTGCCTGATCGCATTGCTAACCAGGTGGTAATGTCCCCAGTACTTACTCCTTCTTTAACCCTTATTTAGCGGCGAGCAACATAAGACGAGTTAAATAAAGCTGGACTATGTGGCGGCGCTCGACATAACTCGAGTGGCAATTTCAGCACGTAATGTGGCTGAGAGAGAGAGACAAGTGGTGGCAGGAGACTAGCGAGCGTATGACTGCTCCAGACCACCGCGGCGAACCTACTGACACAAATCTCAGCTCCCTCCTCCCTCTCTCACTCGCTACATACTCAATTATGTACTGAAAGTACCGAATTACCTGCTTTTTGCACTCGCGTTGCACGGTTATTGCAAGAAAACTATCCATCATACAAGGATCGTTATGGTGTCATTCGAAAGCTCTGTTTATGCCCTTTCAGGGATAGGTACTTGTTTTACGTTCTAGGTCTTATTTAGGCATGAAAATGATCACGTAAACAGCCCTATTTTGGCTAAAAACACCCCGCTGTGCGGTACACATAAATAAACCGCATAGGCCGCTCGTAAGGTGTTAATGTCCCCTGATGTATGGCGAACAGTGTTTAACATGGCACAGGCCGTGAAGCACAGTCCCGCACAGGCTAAGAAACCTGCATTTAACTTCCCCAAACCTAAGCCTCCTACTAAAGCTCAGCCAGGGGGTTCTAAGCCGTTTCTTCCGCCTAAGTCCTCCCAATCCCCCCTGGGTCAGTTCAGGCATAGACAGAGAGGGTTTTCAGGACAGAGAGGACGCGGCCAGTATAAGCCGGGGCAGGGCCAGTCTTCTGCCCACACCAGCCAGCGGCGAAGCGTCCAACACCACCAAACCCACCATCAAAAAACTAAAGTCTCTCTCACTCCCAGTGCCTGTTAAAGCCGGAGGAACCGAGGGAAGTACAGCCGGCGAACCCTTGTCTGCTAACTGGGTCGTTCCGAACGTGTCACCAAGCATGGCCGTTAAAAACCTGGGCACGGATGGTGGCACGCAAAGGCATCACTTGGCAGTGGCTCCGGCGACCTCGCTTACGTCAGCCGACAACGGCAAATTGTGTTTCATTAGAGGTGGAGTCGCTGGTCCAGGAGATGATTGCCAAGAATGTCATCATCCCGGTCCCTCCAGATTACCCTGTATTCACGTCAAAACTGTTTTTGGTTCCCAAACGGGACAGTGTTCAGATGAGGCCGGTCGTAGACCTGTCTTATCTGAATCTTCACATTTACAACGAGTCTTTCAGAATGTTAACAGTTCATCAAATCAGGCTAACACTTCCGCCGGGAGGCTGGATGTGTTCCCTAGACCTGACAGACGCCTATTGGCACGTGTCGGTCAACAAAAGATTTCAAAGGTTTCTGGCCTTGAGGATCAGGCACCAAAATTTTGTTTTTCAGAGGATGCCGTTCGGTTTGAACCTAGCACCTCGACTATTCACGAAACTAGTCCGGCAAGCCCTGATGCCGTTGTTAAAACAGGGAATCAGAGTGTTGTGGTATCTAGACGACTGGCTGGTGGTGGCAGAGACACAACAATTATGCATAAAACATGTCAATATCATTTTAAATCATGTCAAAACTCTAGGCTTCAAGGTAAATCTGGTAAAGTCAAACCTTGTTCCCTCAAGAGTAATTCAGTGGATAGGGCTGGTCTGGGACACCGCCGCTCTCACTCTGAGTCAGAGTGTGGACAATCGCAACAGGTTTCGCAGGAAACTGTTCAGGTTTCTTCACAGTCTGACTACGACACGAAGAGTCTGGGAGTCTCTGGTCGGCTCTCTCAACTGGATTCAGCTAACTGTCAAGTTGGGCCGGTTGAAAGTAAAACGATTAATATTGGAAGGCAACAAATATTTCCCACTCTTACCGGCGGGAAAATTATGGCCCATACCAAAATTAATCCACACCTTACTAGCGGTCTGGGCGAAGAGGGAAACATTGCACTCAATCATGTCATGGACCTCTCCTCCTCCAACGGTATGGGTAGACACGGATGCGTCAGGCACCATAGGGTGGGGATTTCAGTCAAATCAGGGGCACCAGGGTCAGGGACTTTGGTCCCACTTAGAAATCTCTCACATAAATGTCAAAGAGTTACTAGTCCCCTTGTATTTCCTTCAGGCTCACGGCCCGGCGTTACGGGGCAAGTCGGTGGCCTTCAGAATGGACAATCTGAATGCAGTTCACTGTATTCAGAAACAAGGGTCAACGAGGTCAAGGAAGTTGCTACTCGTGTCGGAAGAGATTTTTGTTCTAGCCAGCAGTCTAGATATTTATCTTCACGCATCTTATCTCCCAGGCGTAGCGAACGTCTGGGCAGATGCTCTGTCCCGGAGACAGAGCACGACAGTAGAATGGGAGCTCAAGCAACCCCTTTTCGACCTAATGATTGCGGAGCTCTCCCATCCACAAGTGGATCTTTTTGCGTCCGAGGAGACTCACAAGCTCCCTCTATACCTCACCCGCCGGGCGATAACGCCGGCAGGGGGGCCAGACGCCCTAGTGACAGACTGGAACAGATGGAGCTCCATCTATCTGTTTCCGCCGCCAGATGCGTCACTAATGTGCCACGTAGTGAACAAACTACGAGTTTATCGAGGCTTAGTCTCGCTAATCGCGCCCCTGTGGCCGGCGCAGGTATGGTACCAGCAATTAATAATGTGGTGCCCGGACCCGGTATCGCTCCCGGTCGGGTACTTCCACTTAGACACGATTGGCAACCTAGCGACCTCGCTGACTTTTGCATTATGGACATTCAGGAGGCCAAGTGGCTAGCACCATACGGTAGGGATGTGACCAATAAATTGCTCAATCAATATACTCAGTCTACTAAGCGACAATATCAATCTCATTGGAAAGCTTTTACTTCTTGGATTGTTAGAACGGAACAAACTGTACCCTCAGTGGCATTGGTTTTTAATTACTTGAACTATCTGTTTGAGCAGAAACGTTTATCTGTGGTTACTTTGAAGAATCACTTAACTGCGATTAGAGTGCCCTTTTTCGACCTTACAGGTCTATCCATACCGGTGGCGGAGGAAACAGGATTTATGAGAGCGTGTTTTAAACTCCGCCCACCTCCCCGTCAGCTCATGCCTACTTGGTCTCTGGACAAAGCTTTGTCTTTACTTCATTCTCGTCTGTATCAAAATACTGCAGACTTTGCTTTAATCTTAAAGAAGGCAGTTTTCCTTTTGGCTTTGGCCACCGGAAACAGAGTGTCTGAGCTGGCGGCGATGAGCAACACACCTAATTGTCTTAGGTTTGGTAGACTTAATGATTCAATTTCCATTGCACCCTCCCCGGCGTTTGTAGCCAAGAATGAGCATAGTGCACACGTGTTTTCTGAGTTCACGGTGCCGGCGTTAAAAAGGGGAAAGGTGCATCATAATTTATGTCCAGTGCAAGCTCTAACCAAATATTTGAGAATAGCTCCTCATAACCCCCAAGGTGCTTTATGGGTAGCGAGTACGGGTAAACGCTTACTTAAACGGCGATTAGCCTCTCTTCTGGTAGAAGTCATTAAAGAGAGTAATCCCGGCGTTGTGGGTAGGGCCCATGATTTACGCAAGTGGGCGGCCTCTTTACGTTTCCTGAAAAACTTTTCAGTTGAAGATATTGCGTCCACACAGTTGTGGGCGTCTAATCATACGTTTCTCTCTAGATACTTGTCAGTTGCTCTAGACAAACCTTCCTTACCATGTATAGCTTTAAGGCAGAGGGTCTAGGTGGCCCTGCAGTCACTTATGTTTATTTTCACGGAAGGGGGGGGGGGGTGCAGTCAGTTGACATAGGACACCCTAGACCCCGCCGGAGTATGAGAGCTGTGATACAATTTAAGGTTAAAATGTGATATGAAAATTTCTCTGCGAGAATTTGTGCTAGTACAGGTTTAGTACAAAACAACGGTGTTGTTATAGTAGTTTTAGCTGCGAAAGCAATGTAATATTAGTTCAATGGAGTTCATTGGCAATTGATCTCCACATGTATTTTGGGGTTTATGATGTGCACATATAAACTTATAACTTATTATTTTTGTCACCACTCGTTGAGTGGGGTGCCTTTTGTAACTACAGATCTGTGTTCAGAATCTTCAGGGTTACCCATTTTTGTCGGGCAGGCTTCTTTGAAGCACGCACCTGCCTGAACCCCTTTTTCTTGTATATTTCCGGCCTACGCCGTATTAAATACATTTTTCAAAAAGTAAGAATACTATGTGGTTGTTTTTATTATCTGCTTTTCTAGAGTTATGATATGATTACGAATGTCCCCCTCCAGTCTTAGATATCAGGCATGTTCGTCAATGATGGAGGGGCCACTAATAAATTATAGGTTTGACTCCTGTAAGGAGATAAAGAAAACCTAATATTTAGTAGTGGCCCCGTAATCATTGACGACTGGGGCCCTCCCGACCGTCCCCTTCCCATTCGTTGATGTATTAAGGATTTTGGTTTACTTGATATGTCAGTGAAGGAGGAATGACGCCTGATTCAGCGTCTGGTCAGAAATCCACACAAGTACATCCACGATATGATGGAAAGCTTATTGGATAGTTATTCTTATTTTCTTTTTGTTTTATTTTTTACGAAGTTTTTTCGTAGTGAGAACCCAATTCATAATGACTGAAGCCATGAGTGAGGTCGCGTGCGCTCATGATGAAGGCTCCTCAGTTTTTAAATGCTCTGCGCGGTAGATTCAAACTACGGCGGATTAGTGTTTGAAGAGGATGCCTTATGTAATAGGCATGTTCGTCAATGATTACGGGGCCACTACTAAATATTAGGTTTTCTTTATCTCCTTACAGGAGTCAAACCTATAATCTACACTCAATGAGAGCTCTGTGGGAAAGCCCGATCGTGGCCATGGCCTTCCTCAGGGACTCGGGGCTGTTCGGCCAGGCAGCTTAGGGAACAACAACAACAACAACAATTCGTACAGGATTAATAGCTTTAACCAAAATGGTCACACTCCTTAATGATCTAAGTGGCCATAGCCAAAATGGCTACACTATATTCCTTCTGTACTTTCTCCATGCCCGATGAGATACATGATATTTTGATATTATGTGGCACAGCCCTTGTATCCAACACAATACCCTGCGTGCAACCCCGCTCGAACCCAGCACAACGTTGCTTGCAACTTTAATTATTATTATTATTGTTAATAATAATAATAATAATGATAATAATAGTATTATTATTATTTTATTATTGTTATTATTATTATTATTGTTAATAATAATAATAATAATAGTATTATTAGTAGTAGTATTTTAGTTTGTATTATTTTGTTTTCTTGTATTATATTGATGATGAGTGACGCTTTCTATAACTTTATTATGATAATTATTATTTATCTTTGTATGTAATTTGTATACATATTTAGTTTAAACTTATCTTTTTACTATATTCATACGTTCACACATACACACACACAGAGTAGAGGGAGCTCCGCCCATTAACCCGGGAGCTGCGGGGAGACTCATAAGAGTTCCCCCGGCGGACTGCGGGGAGAGAAAAAAAATCAACTTTTGACATCGATTTTTTTTTTTTTTTTTTGGCCCCTGGGCCATGCAAAATCTCAGTCCTCTACCTCCCCTCCTTCCCCACTTTCCTCCTCTCCTTCAGTTATCACCTATTTTCCCTGTTATTCCCTTATTCTGAGGTATATTTTCGTGCTAACATTAGAAATCCGGTTGCAGGGTGTGGTCATCACTGATGGCAAGCGAGTGCAAGAGAGAGAGAGAGAGTATCGATCGACTGTGTCTCAGTGGCCTTGGGGGAAATTGGCGGGAAAGCAGATTGCCTCACCCATACATTATACAACTCGCGGGCTATATCTCCGATTTTGACCATCCAAACGCTGTTTTCACTCGTTTTATTGTTGTTTCAGGTTAATACCTTTATAATCAACCCATAATAGGCGCATATGGATAAGTATTAATGCTATTAATGGCACAATGAATATTTTAGTGACGGAAACACCTCAAATACGTCAGCACAGGGGACGTTTCCAATTACCCCCATGCGCATTTCAGAGGTTAATCTTGACTCCACCAATCACTTGACCTCTGCATGAATTGTCCCGTCCTCTTTCCTCCTCCCCCTCCCTCTTCTCCGTCCGAAAAGAAATTGTTGACCAGAAAAATCTTTTGGTGTATTATATGGCCTTGGCCTAATGAAGCTATATGCGAAACGTTGTCAATAAAGTGCTCTTTCTCACATGGTGTGTATTTTCATGTATGATATTGTCTGTATGTATATTATTGTGTATGTTAGTGACACACATGTGTGTATGTATGCCATTGTGAGGTGTGTGTATGTATGGAATGTGTGTGAAATGCGTGTATGGCCGTGTGTGTGCATGAAGGGTGTATGTATGATACATGTACTTGTGTGCGTGACAAGTGTGTGTGTGCATTGATGGCAGGTGTGTTTGTGTGTGTGTCAAATATGAAAGAACATAAGAAAATAGAAGTCTGCAGACAGCCAATTATCCCACACACGGCAGATCCCATTCACACCCAACCCATCCCGAAAGTGTAACAGGTATAGCAGTGTTATAGTTGTGGAAGTATGACACATGGATAAAGTATTAGTTGTGTACGGATATTATAAGTGTGCAGTATGGTGAGTGTGTAAATATTGTATAATTGTGTATGTAGTGAGTCGTGAACAAATAACTAATATTTAACCTAAACAGGAATGACCTGAGGGTGTTTGTTGGTCCGTTGACTGCTGTGGTGTTGTCATTACTGTCCACCATCACAAGGCTGGAGGTGTCGGTGAACTCTGACAGTCAAGCCGCACTGCTGCCAAACCTCAACAAACTAACAAACCTTGAATGGCTTGGTAACTATCATTATCTTTTATTAGCTATGTATGTGTTATTATTATTATTATATAACTTTTATTCTTAATATTTTATTATTATTATATTATTATCATTATTATTTTGTGTTATTTTAAAACTTTGTCTAATGCATTATTACACTATTATAATTATTTTTATTGTAAATTTACATATTATTTGCTATTGTAAAATTTACTATAATCATAGTAATGATAATAATGATAATACTTATAATCACGATAATTATAGGTATTATCACATATAATTATTTGCATATTTACCGGTTCCTTTATCAACTTTCTTAGTTAGAGAGGTTTTTAATGTATATTTATATGAAGGCTTATTCCAACAATATCGCTACAAACCGCCTCGCAAGGATCAACCCATAAGGAGCCTTCAGTCTGCAAGGTTGCCAAATGTCACCAGATGTTCCAATTATTGTAAGAATGTGAGCAAGGTCAGGAAGGATGTCGATATAAATTATTTGTTGATGTTTCCTGAAGTTATCAGAGTCTTATGGCAAACCATTTAAGGGGAAGGTAGTTGCTCTTTATCCCGCATGTTAATGCCATTAGCTTTGAGATTATAAGACGTTCATTCCATTAGTTTGGCGATTATAAGACTTTTTGCCCCATTTCTTTGTCAATTTACAGACCTTTCGTGCCATTTAGGTGTCGATTTTTTCCCTGGCGAGTGATAGTGAGCCTGTAATTTTTATAGGAATCGGCCTTTGGACGGGACATTTTTCTACAGAAAAATTTACAGATATCTTGAAGGTGGGACTAGGTCATTTACAGATATATCTTGAAGGTGGGACTAGGTCATTTACAGATATATCTTGAAGGTGGGACTAGGTCATTTACAGATATATCTTGAAGGTGGGACTAGGTCATTTACAGATATATCTTGAAGGTGGGACTAGGTCATTTTTTAAGCTTGAAGGAGTTCTAGCGAATTTACACGAATTTATTACGAAAAATAACCACTACTTCCTTAAATCTTAAAAAGTCTTCACATATTATATTATAATAATCTGATATATCTCTAAACTCACTCCGTAATAGTATGATCAAATTAAGAGAGCATAATTATATACTCATCCATGACATAAATCCACTACAAAAGTATAAATACAAGCTCCAAACATGTATAGTACCTTCTGTCGTATGCCAGGGGCTTATTTATAATATTGGTATTTAAATTAAGCAACAATTTTAAGGTTGAAATGACAATTCTGTCACTTCCATATTTCTCTCTGAACAAGACTACTGGACTTGTGAAGCAGCTCATTTCTAATATAGAGGCTCATGATTGGCAAATGGACAGGTATGTGTTTAGAAAATAAAGATATCTTCATTATATCTCTCTCTCTCTATATATATATATATAATATGTATATTATATATAGTATATATATATAATATTCTTTAATACATACGAGGTTGAAAGAAATGGCAATTTCTGCGTTGGAAATTTTATTATTCAAGGTTTCCAGGTCTCTGATGAGTTTTCGCTGGGTGGCAGGAAGTAGATAAATGAGGTTAGCAAAATTCATGGTGGTACAGGGTTACATTAATGTACATGATGATACAGGATCTACGACGCATTTCACTGGACAACCAGCATTATCAAGTAAGGATAGAATGATATAAAAGGTAAACAGGAAGGGTATATACTCTATAGAGGGTGGAGGATCAGAGGAGGTGAAAATCAGGGGGCAAAAGTCTGCTATTGGTGGAGGGGTCTTCTAGGAGTGTTAGAGAGAGATCCGCGTCACGCAGGCGCACTGGATGCGGGAAGGTGGTGGTCGGTTGGCGGGGTCGAAGCTGATTGGCTGCGTGTCGAGGGGCGTGGCCTAAGTTGCGTAGTACGTGCGGCGCTGGCAGAAGACGAAGCTGAAGGAGGTAGCGCGGGGGGCTGCGTCAAGGGCACTGAGGGGCGAGGGGGGGCGTTAGGTCCTGTAGGATAGTGCCTTTTGGCAGAAGGAAGGATCTGAAGGTCCAGAGTTTGGTTGTTGATGTTAGGATGTAAGGCTTGGATATATAACGCTTCGAGTATTAGTAATCTCCTTGGGTCACTTTCTTTATCGAGTATGGTGGTGTGTTTCTCTAACTCGTTGCGTGTGAGGTGGGGGTGGTTAGGGGTGAGATAGTGGTCTTTGATGGCTCCAGCCTGAAGGTGAAGAGTTAACCGACGTGAAAAACGAGTCTGCGTCATGCCAATATAGGAAAGAGGTCCACAGTCCTCATAATTACAGGTATGTTGGTAAATGACGTGATCGTCGGTCATCGGGCTCTTTATCTTGGTGGAAGCTGGTTTGTTGCGGAGAACGAGGTTGGAGGTCTTGGGGGATTTGTAATAAATTATTAATTTGATTTTGTTTTCCGGGTTGATAGGGTGGACATGCTTGGAGATTATTTCTTTTAAGACGGCCTCGTAATTTTTGTGTTCAGAGGACATAAAATTGCGGTAGAAGATCTTGATTTCATTGGGGGGGGGGGGGTCAATGTTGGGAGGGCTTTGGGTGTACCATTTTTCAAGATGGTGGTTGATGGTGCTGGAGACGTCGGAGTTGGAGTATCCGTTATTCACTAAAACTTGGGATAGTCTTTCTAGTTCCTGGTGGGTGTCGGCCCAGGTAGAGCAGTGCGTGAGGGCTCTCCTTACATAAGCGGAGATGGAGGATAGAAGATAATGGCGGGGGCATTCACTATCGCCGTTGAGGCATTGTCCTGTGTTAGTTGGTTTAGTGTAGACGGTGGTTTTGAACCCATGGTCGTTCAGAGCTACGAGGATGTCGAGGAAGGGGAGTTGTCCATTGTTTGATTTTTCAAAGGTGAAGTTAAGTCCGGAGGAGGTCATGAAGCGACGCTGGAGTTCCTGTAGTTCGTGGAGGTCCTTGATTTGCATGAAGATGTCATCCATATATCTACAGTAGACGGCGGGTCGTTGAGCAGCTAGGAGCTCTTCCTCGATGGTACCCATAAAAAAAGTTCGCAAAAAGAACTCCTAGGGGGCTGCCCATTGCCATACCGTCTATCTGCTTGTACATGTTGCCCCGGGGGCAAAGGAAGGGGGCCTCCTTGGTACATAGCTCCAGTGTTTTCAAGGCCTTCTCTGAGATGTCCAGTGTTGGTGTATCAGGGCAATGGTAAATTCGACGTAGAATCATGTCAATGGTCCTATCCACTGGCACGTTGGTGAACAGGCTTTCTACGTCGAGGGAGGCGATTGTGTGGTTGTTGTTCCGCGGGCGTCTCGTAAAATTTCCAAGAAATCGTGGGCAGAGTTAAGGTTCTATTGGCAGGGCACGTAGGGGGTGAAGAGGTTGTTCAGTGCCTTGGCGATCTGGTAGGTGGCAGTGGGAATCTGGGAGATGATGGGGCGGAGGGGTTCCCAGGTTTGTGTGTTTTGATGGTTCCGTACGCATAACCAGGGGTGTATTCTCCGACGAGTTTTTTAAGGTGGACCCCTCCTTGTTTGGCGTTGATGGCGGTGATGGTGGTGTTGGCAGTACGTTTGATTTCGTCGGTTGGGTTGCGGGTGATCCTTTTAAATTTGGTGTTGTCACTTAAGATGACGTCCATTTTTCTAAGATATTCCTCCTTGTCATGAATCACGAGGCAGGAAGCTTTATCCGCACGACGGATGATGATGTTGGGGTTGTCTCTTAACCTAAGAAGTGCGCATGGGGGTAATTAGAGACCTCTGCCTGTGCTGACGTATTTGAGCTGTTTCCATCACTAAAATATTCATTTTACCATATATAGCATTAATAATTATCCATACGCACCTATTATGGGTTGATTATAAAGGTATTAACCTGAAACAACAATAAAACGAGTGAAAACAGCGTTTGGATGGTCAAAATCGGAGATACAGGCCGCGAGTTATATAATGTATGGGTGAGGCAACCTGCTTTCCCGCCAATTTCCCCCAAGGCCACTGAGACACAGTCGATCGATACTCTCTCTCTCTCTCTCTTGCACTCGCTTGCTAACAGTGATGTCAATGCCCTGCTTGCAACTCGCTAATGTTAGCACGAACATATACCTCAGAATAAGGGAATAACAGGGAAAATATGTGATAACTGAAGGAGGGGAGGAAAGTGGGGAAGGAGGGGAGGTAGAGGAGTGATATTTTGCATGGCCCAGGGGTAAAAAAAAAATAAAAAAATAAAAAAATAAATATATATATATATATTTTTTTTCGATGTTTAACCCATACAGCCCCAGCGACGCGCCTGGCGCGTCGGCGATGTATGTAACCCACAGCCCCAGAGACGCACCTGGCGCGTCACCCTAATTGCGCCGACCGTAACCTCAGGTGTAGCCACTCAAGAGGGCTCAGATTTGTATGGGAACTGTGTACGTATCCCACGCAACCGTGCCGATGGTTGAAAACTCTCAAAGTCCACATGCGTGCGCGTGAGCGCGCAATAACCTGGGTTTTTTTTGGTAATTGCCTTCAATTTTTTACTCATGTAAAATACGTTTTCGGGGGCTCTGTACGACCATTCTTTAAGCTTTTTGAGCGGTTTTTCGTGGTTTTTCCTTCATTCCTAACCCATTCGCTATTGTTTCTGGAATAAAACCATTCTTTAAAAACCGGCCGGGTTCTGGTGAACAAACATTACAAAACTAGCCGGGGCTGGACGGGTTAAAGTTGATTTTTTTTTCTCTGACTCTTAAGAGTCTTCCCGCAGTCCGCCGGGGGAACTCTTAAGAGTCTTCCCGCAGTTCCCGGGTTAATTGTTTGGCAGCTTGGAAGTGTTGTTTGTTGTGGATTTTGCTATGGTGAGTTCTTCTGGTTTTGGCGGCTTCAGCGAGGAGAGTGGGTTGTAGGGCGGGAGTAGTGGTGACCTTGCCATCCTTCTTAAGTCGTAGGATGTCGTCCAGGAGGATTTCCGTTTCTAGGCGTTTCCGGTGGGGGCCAGGTTTGGAGCTGTAGTGGCAGTTGAGGCCCTTGTTGAGGAGGTCTTCTTGGTCCAGGGTCAGAATGGTGTTAGTCAGGTTTATGTATCCTTTTGTTGGTTTGGGAAGTTTTATGTTTCCACCATAAAGACGGGCAAGCTTTTTTATGGTTGTGTTTTCGGCTTGTCTTCTGTGTTGTTCAAGGAGTTGTTCGAGGGCTGTGTTGATTTTGGCTTTGAGGTGGTCTGGAGGGGTTTCGTCTTCCCAAATCTGTAGTAGAGCATCTCGTTCTTTACGAAGGTTGTTGGCGAGTTCTCGTTTTTCAATTATTTCGTCCTTCACCAGTTCTTCACGTAACTGGAGGGTGCTGGTGCGATGTCTGGCATTCTCGTGAAGTTTTATGTTAGTAAAGCCAGGTAATAAATTTTCTTTAATACATACGAGGTTGAAAGAAATGGCAATTTCTGCGTTGGAAATTTTATTATTCAAGGTTTCCAGGTCTCTGATGAGTTTTCGCTGGGTGGCAGGAAGTAGATGATTGAGGTTAGCAAAATTCATGGTGGTACAGGGTTACATTAATGTACATGATGATACAGGATATACGACGCGTTTCACTGGACAACCAGCATTATCAAGTAAGGATAGAATGATATAAAAGGTAAACAGGAAGGGTATATACTGTATAGAGGGTGGAGGATCAGAGGAGGCGAAAATCAGGGGGCAAAAGTCTGCTATTGGTGGAGGGGTATTCTAGGAGTGTTAGAGAGAGATCCGCGTCACGCAGGCGCACTGGATGCGGGAAGGTGGTGGTCGGTTGACGGGGTCGAAGCTGATTGGCTGCGTGTCGAGGGGCGTGGCCTAAGTTGCGTACTACGTGTGGCGCCGGCAGAAGACGAAGCTGAAGGAGGTAGCGCGGGGGGGTGCATCAAGGGCACTGCGGGGCGAGGGGGGGCATTAGGTCCTGTAGGATAGTGCCTTTTGGCAAAAGGAAGGATCTGGAGGTCCACAGTTTGGTTGTTGATGTTAGGATGTAAGGCTTGAAAGACGAGTCTGCGTCATGCCAATATAGGAATGAGGTCCACAGTCCTCATAATTACAGGTATGTTGGTAAATGACGTGATCGTCGGTCATTGGGATCTTTATCTTGGTGGAAGCTGGTTTTTTGCTGAGAACGAGGTTGGAGGTCTTGGGGGATTTGTAATAAATTATTAATTTGATTTTGTTTTCCGTGTTGGTAGGGTGGACATGCTTGGAGATTATTTCTTTTAAGACGGCCTCATCATTTTTGTGTTCAGAGGACATAAAATTGCGGTAGAAGATCTTGATTTCATTGGGGGGGTGGGGGGGTCAATGTTGGGAGGGCTTTGGGTGTACCATTTTTCAAGATGGTGGTTGATGGTGCTGGAGACGTTGGAGTTGGAGTATCCGTTATTCACTAAAACTTGGGATAGTCTTTCTAGTTCCTGGTGGGTGTCGGCCCAGGTAGAGCAGTGCGTGAGGGCTCTCCTTACATAAGCGGAGATGGAGGATAGAAGATAACGGCGGGGGCATTCACTATCGCCGTTGAGGCATTGTCCTGTGTTAGTTGGTTTAGTGTAGACGGTGGTTTTGAACCCATCGTCGTTCAGAGCTACGAGGATGTCGAGGAAGGGGAGTTGTCCATTGTTTGATTTTTCAAAGGTGAAGTTAAGTCCGGAAGAGGTCATGAAGCGACGCTGGAGTTCCTGTAGTTCGTGGAGGTCCTTGATTTGCACGAAGATGTCATCCACGCATCTACAGTAGACGGCGGGTTGTTGGGCAGCTAGGAGCTCTTCCTTGATGGTACCCATAAAAAAGTTCGCAAAAAGAACTCCTAGGGGGCTGCCCATCGCCACACCGTCTATCTGCTTGTACATGTTGCCCCGGGGGCAAAGGAAGGGGGTCTCCTTGGTACATAGCTCCAGCAGTGTTTTCAGGGCCTTCTCCGAGATGTCCAGTGTTGGTGTATCAGGGCAATGGTAAATTCGACGTAGAATCATGTCAATGGTCCTATCCACTGGCACGTTGGTGAACAGGCTTTCTACGTCGAGGGAGGCGATTGTGTGGTTGTTGTTCCGGGGGGCGTCTCGTAAAATTTACAAGAAATCGTGGGCTGAGTTTAAGGTTGTATTGGCAGGGCACGTAGGGGGTGAGGAGGTTGTTCAGAGCCTTGGCGATCTGGTAGGTGGCAGTGGGGATCTGGGAGATGATGGGGCGGAGTCGGTTCCCAGGTTTGTGTGTTTTGATGGTTCCGTACGCATAACCAGGGGTGTATTCTCCGACGAGTTTTTTTAAGGTGGACCCCTCCTTGTTTGGCGTTGATGGTGGTGATGGTGGTGTTGGCAGTATGTTTGATTTCGTCGGTTGGGTTGCGGGTGATCCTTTTAAATTTGGTGTTGTCACTTAAGATGACGTCCATTTTTCTAAGATATTCCTCCTTGTCATGAATCACGAGGCAGGAAGCTTTATCCGCACGACAGATGATGATGTTGGGGTTGTCTCTTAATTGTTTTGGCAGCTTAGAAGTGTTGTTTGTTGAGGATTTTGCTATGGTGAGTTTCCTCTGGTTTTGGCGGCTTCTGCGAGGAGAGTGGTTGTAGGGCGGGAGTAGTGGTGACCTTGCCATCCTTCTTAAGTCGTAGGATGTCGTCCAGGAGGATTTCCTCCTGTGTGTGTGTGTGTAGGATATGTGTGTGTAAAGGGGTACTAGGTGTTATCATCTATGGTTTATTGGTTTATTATTATTATTTGTGTTTCCTCCCTCGGCCTCCACCAACCCAAAACAACATCTTCTAGATCCCCTCTTCTAGAATAATGTGTACGTTTCTCGCTATTGCTCGCCAACTTAAAACATCAGGATAACTTTACCAAATATACAATAGTGTTGGGTCGCTATCGCTCGCCACCTTAAACACCAGGATAACCTTACCAAATAAACAATAGTGTTGGCTTGCTATCGCTCGCCAACTTAAAACACCAGAATAACCTTACTAAATAAACAATAGTGTTGGTTCGCTATCGCTCGCCAATCAAAAACACCGGCTGATTAGTGTTGGGTAAAGGTGATTAAAATGTGTGTGTGTGTGTGTGTGTGGTGGTTGGGGGGGGGGGGGTTATGTAACAACAAATACACAACAACACCACCACAACAACAACAACAACACCAATAACACCACCACAACAACAACAACAACACCAATAACACCACCACAACAACAACAACAACAACACCAACACCACCAACAACAACAACACCCCGCACAACAACAACAACAACACCCCGCACAACAACAACACCCAGCACAACAACAACAACACCCCGCACAACAACAACAACAACAACAACAACCACCCCCAACAACAACAACCACCCCAACAACAACAACAACAACCACCCCAACAACAACAACAACACCAACAACAACAACAACAACAACAACAACAACCCCAACAACAACAACAACAACAACAACCACAACCCCAACAACAACACCAACAACAACAACAACAACACCACCAACAACAACAACAACACCACAACAACAACAACAACACCAACAACAACAACCCCAACAACAACAACAACACCAACAACAACAACAACAACAACACCAACAAAACAACAACACAACAACACCACCAATAACAACACTACAGTGTCAACAACAACAACAACACCAACAAGTACACAAACAACACTACAGTAACAACAACAACAACAACACCAACAAGTACACAAACAACACTACAGTAACAACAACAACAACAACACACAACAACAACAACAACAACACAACAACAACACACCAACACAACACACAACACCAACAACAACCAACAGCAACACCAACCACCATAACACCAACAATAACAACAACACAACAACAACAACACCAACACCAACAACAACACAAACAACAACACCAATAACAACATCACAACCAACAACAACAAAAAGCCCTTCTTAAGCTGAATAAACTGGTATGACCAGGAAAGAAAAATGTCCCAGTAGAAGGACTGGTTATGTATGTATGTGCGTGTGTATGTATGTATGTAATAATAATAATAATAATAATAATAAACGGTTTATTAAAGAATGGCAGCCTCATGAGCTGAATGTATGTATGTATGATGTATGTAGTATGTATGTATGTATGTATGTATTATGTCACTTTAACCCCTGGTAGGATAACGGTCGCCATATTTAACCCTCTCCGACATATGAATCGATTTTGAGCCTATTAGGGATACTTTAAAGCCTTTGTTACCATCAGGGGTATTTAGAAACTTTTAGTTTAGTTACTTCAACCTCTGCAGTTGTCTTTGAGTTAGCTGTGGGCAGAAAACTAATTTTGGAGAGGTAATTAGAGAACTCTATTTCTTATTGCTAATCTGGCAGCCTCTGCGTCATCTGTGCGTGAAAGGGTTAAACTCTCCCTCTCTCTCTCTCTTTAAGTAGTAGTCTGAATGGGCTAAGCATCTTAAAGCAGTAGGCTAATGGGGCCAAACGTCTTAGAGCAGTAGGCTGATGGGCTAAACGTCTTAGAGCAGTAGGCTGATGGGGCGAAACGTCTTAGAGCAGTATTCTGATGGGGCGAAATGTTTTAGAGCAGTAGGTTGATGGGACGAAACGTCTTAGAGCCGTAAGTTGATGGGGCGAAACGTCTTAGAGTAGTAAGCTGATGGGGCGAAACGTCTTAGAGCAGTAGGCTGATGGGGCGAAACATCTTAGAGCAGTAGGCTGATGGGGCGAAACATCTTAGAGCAGTAGGTGTTGACAAATGATCGATGATCAGCCTCACCTTTTCTCTCTCTGTCTAGGCTATATATCTAATCTATCTATCTATCTATCTATCTATTTATCCTATCTATGTATATATCTACCTATTATCTATCTATCTATCTAACTATTAATCTCTATCTATCTATCTACCTATGTTATCTCTATATCTATCTATCTATGTTATTTTTCTATCTATCTATCTATCTATCTATTTTTATGTCGGGCTATAATATTTGAATTCCCTTAGTACAGTCCGTATTACAATCCAATTATGGTTTGATGGACTTTTATACTCTTGACAGGGACATCCCGAGTAGGATCTATATGCAATATATAAGGTATTCAAGATAATACTCAATAACACACAAGCATGAACTAGGTATATAGGTTTATAGTAGATCTATATGCATATATAAGGTATTCAGATAATACTCAATAACAACACAAGCATGAACATAGGTATATAGGTTTTAGTAGGATCTATATGCAATATCTAAGGTATTCAAGATAATACTCAATAACAACACAAGCATGAACAAGGTATATAGGTTATAGTAGGATCTATATGCAATATATAAGGTATTCAAGATAATACTCAATAACACACAAGCATGAACATAGGTATAGGTTTATAGTAGGATCTATATGCAATATATAAGGTATTCAAGATAATACTCAATAACAACACAAGCATGAACATAGTATATAGGTTATAGTAGGATCTATATGCATATATAAGGTATTCAAGATAATACTCAATAACAACACAAGCATGAACATAGGTTATAGGTTTATAGTAGGATCTATATGCATATATAAGGTATTCAAGATAATACTCAATAACAACACAAGCATGAACATAGGTATATAGGTTTATAGTAGGATCTATATGCAATATATAAGGTAGTCAAGATAACTCAATAACAACACAAGCATGAACATAGGTTATAGGTTATAGTAGATCTATGCAATATAAGGTATTCAAGATAACTCAATAACAACACAAGCATGAACATAGGTATATAGGTTTATAGTAGGATCTATGCAATTATAAGGTCAAGATAATACAACACAAGCATGAACATAGGTATATAGGTTTATAGTAGGATCTATATGCATATATAAGGTATTCAAGATAATACTCAATAACAACACAAGCATGAACATAGGTATATAGGTTTATAGTAGGATCTATATGCAATATATAAGGTATTCAAGATAATACTCAATAACAACACAAGCATGAACATAGGTATATAGGTTTATAGTAGGATCTATATGCAATATATAAGGTATTCAAGATAATACTCAATAACAACACAAGCATGAACATAGGTATATAGGTTTATAGTAGGATCTATATGCAATATATAAGGTATTCAAGATAATACTCAATAACAACACAAGCATGAACATAGGTATATAGGTTTATAGGATCTATATGCAATATATAAGGTATTCAAGATAATACTCAATAACAACACAAGCATGAACATAGGTATATAGGTTTATAGTAGGATCTATATGCAATATATAAGGTATTCAAGATAATACTCAATAACAACACAAGCATGAACATAGGTATATAGGTTTTATTGTATAAGACACAATGGGCCTAATAGCAGGTATCACAAAAGGGTGCCTTCTGAATTATTATACTAATAATAATATTAGCATCCAGAAGTTTGCAGTCATGAATACTAAAGCAAATCAATGGTGAGTGTCTAGTGTGAATTATACCAAAACAGGAAAGTATACTCAAAGTTATTAATACACATAAATAAATCTTAGCCCTCAATGCAATAATAAATGAGGGTCGAGTATCTTCCGTGATTAATGAAAAGATTTATTCCGATGCAGGATAATATCCAGCAACGAAATGAAGAGGGTTGATGTTCCCAAATATCGACTCCCTGTACGGCAGGTGAGTCCCACGGTGTGCTCTAGGTGAGACTTAAATATTGACCGTAGATAATTGACCTCAGGTAGGGGTCACCTGTGAGGTCACTAGCTGGACTGCGCTAGTGAGATAGAAGTTTACACTTAATGCAACTATATTCTTAGTGCGAGTTCAAATAGAATATAACTTATATGATTGAATAGGGAATATTATTTGGAATAAAGGAGATATACTAAATCCCGGGAAAGATTAATTTATATTTTATCACGTATTTATATTAAGTGATCGTATGCTAAGATAACGAAACAAGCTTAGGAATTCGTATTAATATATAGATATGTAATAGAGTAAAGCGAGAACGTTTAAATGGTAGAGGTCAAAGTGGAGATAATTACTTGTACTTTACACTATATAAGTGAATAAGAGCAACAATTGATAATACGATATTTACGTATAAAATGAAACAATATAAATAGGGAGTGAATAATCACTGGGGTGCATATGACACAGCCATGCTAATTAATACTTTAATTCAGTATCAATAATGGAATCTGAACAAGTTAACAGATATAGATAAATAGATCATAGTTAAATAATAACTGGGTTGCAGGCGACGACGTCCTGCTCATTAATACTTAATATTCAGTATCAGTGATCGAATCTGAACAAGTTAACAGAACGACGGGAATAAATTACACAGGCACAATTAGTGTATGTTTGACGTAGGCGACGAAGTCGTACTCATTAATACTTATAAGTCAGTATCAGTGATTGAATCTGAACAAGTTAACAGAAGCAATGGGAATTAAATACACAGGCACCATTAGTGTATGTTGAGGGGATGTATATAATCGCGATACGAATTTTTGCGGAAGAATTCCTAGGCATTGAACTCGAATATCACTACATCCATAATCAACAGAATACAAATTTACGTTCATAAAATAACACTTCACGAATGAGGAATGAAATTAAACGGGGAATTGGTAAAGGAATTATACTATGAACTCGTTGGCAATTCGGCCGTAGGTTTTAGGTACAATAACGATATGAAGAAAGATTAATTACGGAATACACTGCGACTTCAACTCACGAATAATAAATTATGAAACATGTAGTTAGTAAATCTGTGAGCGTGTGGTCTTTATAGAAATAATTAAACACAGATGTATATAACGTATGCGTAATCGTATAAAAGGCAAACAGGTTTGAACACAGATCAAAGATGAATGTCAAGCTTAACACGGGATAAACACAATTTCAGAAGGATGAATATATTATGTACATACGCGATCTCGGGCACAGATCACAATTAAAGAAGTACACAGCACGTTTCACATATTTACGTAATCAATACCTCACAACAATAGCCAACAAAAGATACATAAAGACACTTAAGTATTTGGAGGGCAGGGGTCGAGAGTACAGGTCTGGCCGACAGGGAGTGATGGTAGAGGACAGCACTTCAGGGCTGTTAACGTCACTCGAGCAGGGGTCTTAGGTCCAGGGCGTCAGGTAGCAGGTGGTCCCAGGGTCAGGCAGCAGACAGGCAGTACTACAGGAGTACAGCAGGTTGTACTTCAGGAGGTACTCTCGGGGGGAGGGGGAGGCTGAGGCAAAGCCAGACACTTTTACTTGAAGTCTGAGCCCGAAGGTGAAAGACTATTAGTGAGGTGTATTTTGCATACATTATTCAGGATTTTCTGAAGTACTATGCTAAATAATTATTTTGTGACTCTTGTGTCTAGGTTTTCGGGGTTATAGGGCTATGAAGAAAAAGGTAATTTGGCTGTTACAAGGTACATATCAATCCTAGCCTTGGAAATAAGATAGAAATACATGGGCCTATCTCCAAGGTATCATCTTAATACTGCATTTAGCATTGGTGAGGCCGTATGTTGCTATAATTGAATAAACTTACTTATAACCTTCATTTCTCTGATGGTCCTTCAGGGGTTATAACTCTTTGCAGAGGACTCAATATGAAACTCTACTTGTACCTTCACAAGCAGAGTCTTACAGGGTAGATGCTAGTCCTATTTGTTTCTATAGCATTCAGGTAATTGGTGGATGGATTGCATAAACAATTGCTCGGTGTAGTCCAAATTGGGCTGGACTGCAGAAGGTGTATTCCTACTGGTGGAGGCCACGTAGAAGGAGGATTGCAATTGGTTCTCCCAGCCTGGCTGTGGTTAGTGCATAGGCAGTGGCTGTGATTGGTGGTTGATGCCCTCCGTTCTCCTAGAAGGCTGTAGGCATGAAGGAGCACGGCCGGAGATGGGTAACTGTGGTAGATGAGGCCGGCTGGAGATGGGTAACTGTGGTAGATGAGGCCGTAAGGAGGACTGTGGTCTTTGGGGTGTCTTTTCCTTGTCTCTTCTGTCCTTTGGCCTTAGATGAGGTTGCTTGAATGCTGGCATTTGTTGTATCGTTCCCTCTGGTACAACGCTTGAGCCCGGTCATTTCATCTCTCTATATATCCATCTATCTATCTATCTAATGAGCAGATTTATGGTTTTGGAGCGAAATGTTGAATTGCCGAGCCGTTAAGGGGTTTTCGGAGTCGCCCAGCATCTATGGGGAGAGTTTTTTCCGAGCCGTTTAGGGGTTTTCGGAGTGGCGCGCGCGTCCTCATTAACCATTTTTGGTTTTCGGAGCCGCTCGGCATCTATGGGGAGAGCTTTTGCCGAACCGGTTTTGGGTTTTCGGAGTTGTGCGCGCGCGTTCCTCAATAGCCATTTTTGGTTTTCCTGCCACTCGGCATCTATAGAGAGAGTTTTTTCCGAGCCGTTTTATGTTTTTTCGGAGCCGCGCGCCATCTATAAGGAGAATTTTTGCCGAGTTGCTTTTGGGTTTTCGAAGTCGCGAGCGCGTCCTCAATAGCCATTTTTGGTTTTCGGAGCCGCGCGCCATCTATAGGAAGATTTTTTGCCGAGCCGCTTAGGGGTTTTCGGAGTCACGCGCGCGTTCTTAATAGCCGCTTTTGGTTTTCGGAGCCGCTCGGAATCTATGGGGAGAGTTTTTGCCGAGCCGGTTTTGGGTTTTCGGAGTTGCGTGCGCGTTCCTCAATAGCCATTTTTGGTTTTCCTGCCGCTCGGCATCTATTGGGAGTGTTTTTGCTGATCCGATTTATGGTTTTTCGGAGCCGCGCGCCATCTATAGGGAAAGTATTTGCCGAGCCGCTTTGGGGTTTGTGGAGTCGCGCGCGTGTCCTCAATAGCCGTTTTTGGTTTTCGGAGCCGCGCGCCATCTATAGGGAAAGATTATGCCGAGCCGCTTAAGGCTCTGTCACACTATGCTGATTTAAGTGCCGACGCTCCTGTGACGCTTCTGCATAGTAGCCACGTGCGGGCATGCGCGCGCGTCGGCTGCCCAGCCGTTTAGAAACCGGCTGGCGGCAGGCGGCCGGCAGGCTTTTCCTTTGTATATATCCTACGACAATGTAACTAATGTCTGGGATATTCTTATGTTGTTTCACAGCTTGAAGCTGCCCTTATTCTTAACCAACGCATCTTAGCATATTTTATTCTCGATAGTTGATTGTTTCGTTATAATACATAAGATGTAAGTCTAGTGAGAGCGGGAGGAGACGAGCGGGAGAGAGAGACCGGCTTGGGACGTTGCTTCGCTTGCCAGCTTGGGACGAGCCTGAAGCGTTGCCATATGCATTTGATTGCAACGTTAGGCTTAGTTTCGACTCACGCACGGGGTAGAGGATTTTGACCCGGCAACTGTGTTGAGTGTTGCCAAGCATGGGATGTATTCTGCATGCCTAGGGCGGGGTCCAGACAGATTCAAGACTCAGAGCTCACCTCACTGACGTACCCTTCGGACCCCCTTGATATCTATCCCTCTCAACCCCACTTAGAAACTTTCTCTCTTACTTTGTATACCTTCTTTCCACTACTTCACCAATCTATTTAATTATCCCATCCCCTTGATAGACCTTATATCTATTATTGTATTAATGACGAGTTCTCAGATAATTAGATAGGATTTTGGGCCTTATGCAGAGATGTAATTGTTAATGAGACCTAGGAAGCTTTTTTGTTGTCTCATATTTGGTGGTTTCATGCTTGCTAGTGTGTTCTTGTGTCAGGTTAGCAGGGGCTAGACCGGAGGGGAGGCTTTTTGCGATCCTTTAAGTAAAGTCTGCTGGTGCGAGTCCTGTGGACCCGCACGACTTTACTAGGATACCCGTGGGAGTCTGGGAGCATTTTCTTGTCTGTGTCCCTGTGTGTCTAGTGTTGTGTTGTGTGAGGGCCCTTGCCTAGTCCACTCAACACTGCGCTAGCACGTCTTGCTTTTGTTTTAGGGTCGCCAGGAGAGAGTCAGATACTTGCGATCTGAGTCTCTCAAGAGAGCACCCTTTCAATTAGAGTAATTTGGCGCACAGACTTGGGAACGTCCCTAGGCTAGAGCAGGTGGCTCAGCCCGGGTATCCGAAGCCTATATCCTTCCGGCTAGACCTCTGCCACCTGGCAGATTAACAGCTAGGGGTTTATCATCTCTGTATGCCTGTTTTTGTGCCCCAGTTTACCGTCTTTGTGAGCATTGTGAGTCAGGGTGTGGCTTAGAGACTCTGTCCGAGCAGGCTTGCCTGACTAAGAGTGAGAAGCACACCTGTATGTGGTTATGTTGCGAGTTGCTGCCTTTATTTAATTATACCTATGCCATTATACACTGTATGGCCTATCACTAGTATTTATTCCTGCTTATGAGTTAAGAGTTCTCTAAATCCGTAACGTATTTTCGTTGCTAAGCATCAGATCCTACAGTAGCCGCATGCAGTTTAGAAACCCGCATCTTGTCTACCTGTACGATGTTTTGAGGACTGTTTTGCTTTCACCTTCTTTCACGCAGGGGTGATTAGTTGTATTAATTAACGTAACGTTAAATGTACTTTCTTCTAGTTTGTTATTAAATTGTTTCTGCAATTTAATTCCGTTATCTATCTTTTCCTTGAAGCTTTAAGTCAACTTAATTGTGTGATCTTTTATATAGCCTGCTTGACTATCAGCAGTCTATAGTGCGTGCACCCTGTAACCGAGTCATAGGATACCTTGTTGTCCAGGCAGGACTCTTGACGGTTTGTTGCCTGGGTTTATAGATAAGGGTTGGATCTAGCGTTTTCCGTTGTTGCTTGTTGCCGCATACCTAGTCCAATAGAAAGAGCCCAGTGTTTATATATCCCAGGACGTAACAAATGGCGACCTTGCATAGGATTTACTGAACAGAGGAATATAGTGGTAATTTGTTTTGAGATTCCTTATGATTAGAGGAATACAGTGGACATAGAGTTTTTTTTTTGGAGCAACCAATATAACACATTAAAGACTTTAAATAACATTAGTATATACATACTTGCATAGGAGATAAGGCACATTTTATAACCGTGATAATTACTGCAGTACACAAGCATGTCTAATACATCAGAACACAGTGATGGGTCAGGTCACGATACGGGCTCGGAGGGAGAAAGACCTGTGGAGTGGTTAGTCGATAGCGAGAAGGGTGCTAGAAGATTTTTAGAGGTGCCCCTTACCGCTGACAGGGTGTTGAAGCTGAATAAGTATGGCTTAAAGTGTGTGGCAGGTCTTCAGGGTCACCAAGGTTTAAGTGGCATGAGGAAAGATCAGCTGAGGACTTTGATATTGGGTTTAGAAGGGAGAGACCTGGGTGGAGAGGCGACTGGGGGCCCCGGTCCCCAGCCCCCCCTCCACTCTACCCCCGTATCAAACATCAGGATGCCTGAATTTAGTACATACCCCCAAGTTGATGGTCAATGGCAGCGTGGAATTCAATCACAGGGACCCTCTCCATTAAATGCTCCTTCCCCTCCTCAAGGGTTGACTCCAGATTTGTTGTTTCGGCTTGAGATGGCCAAGGTTGAGGTTGCTAGAGCTCAGGTTGAGGCTGCTAGAGCTCAGGCTGAGGCTGCAGAGAGACAGGCTAGTGTGCAGGCTGAGGTTTGCTAGAGCTCAGGCTGAGGTTGCTAGAGCTCCGGCTGAGGTTGCTATACGAGAGGCTGAACTGCAGGCAGAGTCTACTAGGTATCGGGCTGACAGGGAGCTGGAGAGATCTCGAGTGGAGGTAACAGGGCGAAATATTAGGGGAGGTAACAGACATCGGGACCAATCATTGTCGCACCTGCTTAAACTAGTTCCTGTGTTCGATGAATTAGGTGTGGCTGAGTTTTTTATGCGATTTGAGAAGAAGTGTCGGGAACACCAGTGGCCTCAGGAAAAGTGGGCAGCATTAGTTTCATCAAGACTCCTAGGAAAGGGGCTAAAAGCGTATGATGCACTACCTTTAGAGTCCTGTGTAGTTTATGATGAGCTAAAGAAGGCTGTGCTACGGGCCTATGAGTTACAACCAGAAACTTACCGCTTGAAGTTTCGGGGTGTTACTAAGGGTAAGGATAGTACCTTCCTAGAACACGCCCGGGACTTGTCTGATGCACTACGACATTGGCTGCGTTCTGAGAGGGCAGCTACTTTTGAGGAGTTGAGTGAGCTGGTTCTCTTGGAGCAGTTCTTTAAGTGCACAGGCGGGGACTTAACATTAAATATAAAGGAAAAAATCCTAGAACTCTCCAGGAGGCAGCAGAGATGGCTGACCTCCGACTGTCATTAATTCGAGGGTGCGAAGCAGCAGCTAGGAGTGAGTCGGGTGCAAAGGATCGTACCCCTCCCCCTCCCAAGAATTTTGATACACATAAATACACAAAACCATCTAGCACTGACAATAAAACTGAACATAAACCAAATACCGTCCCGTATAAGAAGTCTAATGGTACCTCCCACTCCCAAGGGAAACCAAAGAGTAAAGAGTGCTTTGCATGTCACAAGGAGGGTCACTTTGCAAATGCTTGTCCGAACAAGCCACCAAACAAGGTTGTGTCATTGGCCCGCAGCATAGGGGCGTCGCCTATATCTTCTGAGTTTGCCAAGGGTAGTTCGTCAGAGGTTGGGACACAGCCTGTGTTCAAGAGTCCGGAAGGCTCGAACCCTGTCCGCGACGTCTTTGGGGGTCATAGAGGGCATGGTTTTGTGAGGTGGGCTGGCGAAAGGCGAGGAGTTAAGCTATTGCGTGATACTGGGGCTTCTCAGACCTTGTTAAAGAACTTTACTGGTAGGCCGATTAACGCTGCTCGGGTGGTGGTAGTTCAGGGGATCAATGCTATGAAGTCCTACCCACTGGTGCGGATGGAGCTGGAGGTGGGTGGTGTGGCGAAGGAGCTGGATGTAGGAATTGTAGAGAACTTGCCTGTTGGGGGCGTCGACCTCCTCCTCGGCAACGACTTTGCGGTGCCTGCTTCTAAGATTTCACCCTTGGTCGTTGCCGAGAAGGCGGCCGACGTTAGTAGGGAGGAACAGGAGTGGGTTGAAAAGTGTAGCGTACAAACCATGGCGTGTGTTGTGACGCGTTCTCAGACATCCGGAGCCTTGCAGCCACCACCTCAGTCTATCAAACCGCGGAGGAAAGGTCACAAGAAAACGGGAAGTGTTGGTCAATTGGAGAGTTTTGAGCCGGCAGTGTTTCTTGGTGACTCATTATTGGCACCTATGTTAGAGTCTGGAGAGGCCCCGGGGCCTGTCACCGCTAGTGCAGGTGCAGGGCAGGAAGAGACTCTGCGACAGCATCATTATGCGCAGCGTGAGGAAAGGATGGCTCAGCGGGACATTGGAGGTGGAAATAAATTATTTAAGATGAACTTGGATAATCTCGCACCTGCTGATATATGTTCCTTGCAGCTGGAAGATCCTGAAGTCAGGGCGTGTGGTAACGGTGCTGTCGAACTGGAGAGCGATGGGGATGCGCAGCCTGGTGATTTTTTCTTGTCCGAGGGGATCTTGTATCGGAGACATCAGGATCCCAAGAAAAAGTGGGATGGCGGGTCAGGATTAGTGGACCAGTTAGTAGTACCGAGGGTGTGCCGTGAGAGCTTATTGAGATTAGCTCATGATGTGCCTTTGGCAGGGCACCTGGAGGCACGTAAGACGGAGGCAGCTCTGAGCAAGCTTTTCTGGTGGCCTGGGTTAAAGGCAAGTGTCGTGTCATGGGTGTCACAGTGTCACACTTGTCAAGTTGTTGGGAAACCCAATCAGGTCATCCCGAGAGCCCCGTTACAACCCATCCGTCATTGGGCCGCCCTTCAGCAAAGTAGTTATCGATATGGTTGGCCCATTGCCCCCCACTAGTGCCGGCAATAAATTTGTACTAACTGTAATGGATGTAGCAACACGGTATCCAGATGCTTACCCCATGCACAACGGGATGGCTAAGACTGTTGTCAAAAACCTGCTTGTCTATTTCTCTCGTTATGGCTACCCTCAGGAGATCCAGTCTGATCAGGGATCCAATTTTACTTCTGCTCTGTTTAAGCAGACCATGCAGCAACATGGGATAGTGTCTGTGGTGTCATCTGCCTACCATCCCGAGAGTCAGGGAGTTTTGGAAAGGTGTCACTCGACTCTCAAGAGTATGTTGCGGTGTTATGTTACGTCCTGGGATATATAAACACTGGGCTCTTTCTATTGGACTAGGTATGCGGTAACAAGCAACAACGGAAAACGCTAGATCCAACCCTTATCTATAAACCCAGGCAACAAACCACCCTAAACCGTCCAGAGTCCTGCCTGGACAACAAGGTATCCTATGACTCGGTTACAGGGTGCACGCACTATAGACTGCTGATAGTCAAGCAGGCTATATAAAAGATCACACAATTAAGTTGACTTAAAGCTTCAAGGAAAAGATAGATAACGGAATTAAATTGCAGAAACAATTTAATAACAAACTAGAAGAAAGTACATTTAACGTTACGTTAATTAATACAACTAATCACCCCTGCGTGAAAGAAGGTGAAAGCAAACAGTCCTCAAAAGATCGTACAGGTAGGCAAGATGCAGGTTTCTAAACTGCATGCGGCTACTGTAGGATCTGATGCTTAGCAAAGAAAGTAAGTTACGGATTTAGAGAACTCTTGACTCATAAGCAGGAATAAATACTAGTGATAGGCCATACAGTGTATAATGGCATAGGTATAATTAAATAAAGGCAGCAACTCGCAACATAACCACATACAGGTGTGCTTCTCACTCTTAGTCAGGCAAGCCTGCTCGGACAGAGTCTCTAAGCCACACCCTGACTCACAATGCTCACAAGAACGGTAAAACTGTGGCACAATAACAAGCATACAGAGATGATAAACCCCTAGCTGTTAATCTGTCAGGTGGCAGAGGTCTAGCCGGAAGGATATAGGCTTCGGATACCCGGGCTGAGCCACCTGCTCTAGCCTAGGGACGTTCCCAAGTCTGTGCGCCAAATTACTCTAATTGAAAGGGTGCTCTCTTGAGAGACTCAGATCCCAAGTATCTGACTCTCTCCTGGTGACCCTAAAACAAACGCAAGACGTGCTAGCGCAGTGCTGAGTGGACTAGGCAAGGGCCCTCACACAACACAACACTAGACACACAGGCACACAGACAAGAAAATGCCCCCCAGACTCCCACGGGTATCCTAGTAAAGTCGTGCGGGTCCACAGGACTCGCACCAGCAGACTTTACTTAAAGGATCGCAAAAAGCCTCCCCTCCAGTCTAGCCCCTGCTCACCTGCCACAAGAACACACTAGCAAGCATGAAACCACCAAATATGAGACAACAAAAAAGCTTCCTAGGTCTCATTAACAATTAAATCTCTGCATAAGGCCCAAAATCCTATCTAATTATCTGAGAGCTCGTCGTTAATACAATAATAGATATAAGGTCTATCAAGGGGATGGGATAATTAAATAGATTGGTGAAGTAGTGGAAAGAAGGTATACAAAGTAAGGGAGAAAGTTTCTAAGTGGGGTTGAGAGGGATAGATATCAAGGGGGTCCGAAGGGTACGACAGTGAGGTGAGCTCTGAGTCTTGAATCTGTCTGGACCCCACCCTAGGCATGCGAAATACATCCCATGCTTGGCAACACTCAACACCGTTGCCGGGTCAAAATCCTCTACCCCTTGCGTGAGTCGAAACTAAGCCTAACGTTGCGATCAATTTGGCAACAATCAGGCTCGTCCCAAGCTAGTCTCTCTGCACCCTCGCGAAGCAACGTCCCCCAGCCGGTCTCTCTCTCCCGCTCGTCTCCTCCCACTCTCACTAGACTTACATCTTATATATTATAATGAAACAATCAACTATCGAGAATAAAATATACTAAGATGCGTTGGTTAAGAATAAGGGCAGCTTCAAGCTGTGAAACAACATAAGAATATCCCAGACATTAGTTACATTGTCGTAGGATATATACTAAGGAAAAGCCGGCCGGCCGGCTGCCGCCAGCCGGTTTCTAAACGGCTGGGCAGCCGACACTCGCGCATGCCCGCACGTGGCTACTATGCAGGAGCGTCACACCTCCCCCAAGATATAAGACACTTGACTAAGTTCTTCATATCTAACAGAAAGCTTCTCATAGTACCACACACAGTTGCGACACAAGGCACTATATATAAAAAAAATAAAGACTGTTGCACTCCACCGAGCAAATTCAACTAACTTAGCGACAATAAGCGAAAACATTCAACTTAGATACTGCTACAATATCTTATACAAAATTCTACACGTTATAAAAATATAGAGTTTTTATAAGGTTTTTGCTTTTTTTTTATTTTTTTTTTTCGGCTGAACTACAGTGACAGCCTATTTTACTCCACTCTCAACACACACTGACTGAACGGCGAGGGTTCTCCTGCAAACAAACCCTCCCGTGACAAACAATCAGCCAAAACATTATCAGTGCCCTTAGCATGCCACACATCCAACTTGTGTCCCGGCAGCAAAACAACACCTGGCACTGATAAACTGCCCAGCTCATCACAAGACTGGCACTTCTCTTCGCTCTTTCCGGCAACGGGGCCTGCCAATAACCTTTCACTAGTTCTACCTTCGTGATAGGCGATGCAGCCCCGAGGCGGTCTATGGTGTCGTCAACTCTCGATAAGGTATAGGCGTCTGTCAGGGATAATGTACACACACTCTCGCAATCAACACACTCACTGATCTTGCCACTTAACACCGGTTGCAAAGTTACAGGCAACGACCACTCACGACATTCCTTATCCCTCAGACCCTTCGTCAACACGTAATCCAGCTCTGCTTGCACCACAGGCTGTTGAGCAGGATTTATACGGTAGGGAATTAAACTGAGCCTTGCACTATCTCCAGCCTGCATGTCGGATTCTACCCCGTACATCAGGCCTGGAGAAGCAACAAACATGCGGATGCACTGCCACAGCCTAGTAAACAACTTATCTCGCAGAATAACAATCCTAGTGCCCTTCCACAACCCAGCCGAGACCGCAGCTTCTAACCTGTAGTCTCCCTCCTTCTCCACCTTCGTCCCTAGAACAGCCAGGTCATGAGAGGGACAATCAGTACCATCTGTGCAGTCACTCCCATAGTTCACAATTGCTAAGGCTTCCCCACCGATACCGTACATGCGCACCCCCGCATTCCTTTCGCCTACATCTGCCTGCGCAGCATCACCGCTTTTAGTGACATGGCAAGATACAGTCGGTCTATGGTAGGGCTGTTGCAATTGACTAGAGCAGCATTGGGAGGCTATGCGACGACTGGGCACTTCTATGCCACAGCCAACCTCACCAATCTGCTCAAAGTCCTCCTTTGGACCACCACCCTTGGCAGCCATGGGTCGACCCTGACCTGGCAACCATGCCAAAGCCTCGTCGCCCACCTTGAACCACCGAAACAACGAGGCTAACGGTCTTTCAACATTCACGTGACCTGCCCGCGGAACATCTTGCACCGCCCGAGTTGTGAGGCTCAGGGGCTCGGCACGACCAGTGGGGTATGAACCGAGCTGGTGCTGGAGCGCTGCACACTGCTGCTCAGGCAGGTGCTCTAGCGCTTCCACAGCCACCAGACTCGTGTCCCCCGCCCACTGCTCCGCCGAGACATGACAATCCCTACTCTCCTCCACCTGTGCCCTACTGCCCCCCTCTCCTTCTCCACCTTGGCCGCTGCAGACCAACGCAGGGACAGTAGGCTGCTCAGGTGGTTGCCTCACAAACTCCTCCAACAGGTTCACATGACATGTTTCCCCGTCCTCGTGTTTGATCTCGACAGCACCATTACCACACTTCTGAACTTCCGGATCCTCCAACTGCAGTTTACAAATATCTGAGGGAACCAACCTGTCTAGATGCTTCCGAAGCAACCCAAGTCCTCCCCCAATATCAAACTGAGCAACCCTTTGTTCTCTCCGTGTGTAACGTTGCTGCCTCGGAGTCTCTTCCTGCCCTACCTCCTCACTAGCTTGACAGGTCCTGGGGCCTCTCCAGACTCTAACATAGGTGCCAATAATGAGTCACCAAGAAACACTGCCGGCTCAAAACTCTCCAATTGACCAACACTTCCCGTTTTCTTGTGACCTTTCCTCCGCGGTTTAATAGACTGAGGTGGTGGCTGCAAGGCTCCGGATGTCTGAGAACGCGTCACAACACACGCCATGGTTTGTACGCTACACTTCTCAACCCACTCCTGTTCCTCCCTACTAACATCGGCCGCCTTCTCGGCAACGACCAAGGGTGAAACCTTAGAAGCAGGCACCGCAAAGTCGTTGCCGAGGAGGAGGTCGATGCCCCCAACAGGCAAGTTCTCTACAATTCCGACATCCAGCTCCTTCGCCACACCACCCACCTCCAGCTCCATCCGCACCAGCGGGTAGGACTTCGTAGCATTGATCCCCTGAACTACCACCACCCGAGCAGCATTAATCGGCCTACCAGTAAAGTTCTTTAACAAGGTTTGAGAAGCCCCCGTATCACGCAATAGCTTAACTCCTCGCCTTTCGCCAGCCCACCTCACAAAACCATGCCCTCTATGACCCCCAAAGACGTCGCGGACAGGGTTCGAGCCTTCCGGACTCTTGAACACAGGCTGTGTCCCAACCTCTGACGAACTACCCTTGGCAAACTCAGAAGATATAGGCGACACCCCTATGCTGTGGGCCAATGACACAACCTTGTTTGGTGGCTTGTTCGGACAAGCATTTGCAAAGTGACCCTCCTTGTGACATGCAAAGCACTCTTTACTCTTTGGTTTCCCTTGGGAGTGGGAGGTACCATTAGACTTCTTATATGGGACGGTATTTGGTTTATGTTCAGTTTTATTGTCAGTGCTAGATGGTTTTGTATATTTATGTGTATCAAAATTCTTGGGAGGGGGAGGGGTACGATCCTTTGCACCCGACTCACTCCTAGCTGCTGCTTTGCACCCTCGAATTAATGACAGTCGGAGGTCAGCCATTTCTGCCGCCTCCTGGAGAGTTCTAGGATTTTTTTCCTTTATATTTAATGTTAAGTCCCCGCCTGTGCACTTAAAGAACTGCTCCAAGAGAACCAGCTCCCTCAACTCCTCAAAAGTAGCTGCCCTCTCAGAACACAGCCAATGTCGTAGTGCATCAGACAAGTCCCGGGCGTGTTCTAGGAAGGTACTATCCTTGCCCTTAGTAACATCCCGAAACTTCAAGCGGTAAGTTTCTGGTTGTAACTCATAGGCCCGCAGCACAGCCTTCTTTAGCTCATCATAAACTACACAGGACTCTAAAGGTAGTGCATCATACGCTTTTAGCCCCTTTCCTAGGAGTCTTGATGAAACTAATGCTGCCCACTTTTCCTGAGGCCACTGGTGTTCCTGACACTTCTTCTCAAATTGCATAAAAAACTCAGTCACACATGATTCATCGAACACAGGAACTAGTTTAAGCAGGTGCGACAATGATTGGTCCCGATGTCTGTTACCTCCCCCAATATTTCGCCCTGTTACCTCCACTCGAGATCTCTCCAGCTCCCTGTCAGCCCGATACCTAGTAGACTCTGCCTGCAGTTCAGCCTCTCGTATAGCTGTTCTCTCTGCAGCCAGCCAGGTACTCTAGCCTGTCTCTCGGCAGCCTCAAACTGAGCTCTAGCCTGTCTTTCGGTAGCCTCAACCTGAGCTCTAGCAACCTCAACCTTGGCCATCTCAAGCCGAAACAACAAATCTGGAGTCAACCCTTGAGGATGGGAAGATGCATTTAATGGGGAGGGTCCCTGTGATTGAATTCCACGCTGCCATTGACCATCAACTTGGGGGTATGTACTAAATTCAGGCATCCTGACGTTTGATACGGGGGTAGAGTGGAGGGGGGGCTGGGGACCGGGGCCCCCAGTCGCCTCTCCACCCAGGTCTCTCCCTTCTAAACCCAATATCAAAGTCCTCAGCTGATCTTTCCTCATGCCACTTAAACCCTGGTGACCCTGAAGACCTGCCACACACTTTAACACCTTAAGAGCGGCCTATGCGGTTTATTTATATGTACCGCCCAGCGGGGTGTTTTTAGCCAAAATAGGGCTGTTTACGTAATCATTTTCATGCCTAAATAAGACCCAGAACGTAAAACAAGTATCTATCCCTGAAAGGGCATAAACAGAGCTTTCGAATGACACCAAAACGATCCTTTTATGATGGCTAGTTTTCTTGCAATAACCGTGCAATGCGAGTGCAAAAAGCATGTAATTAGCCACTTTCCCGATACAATTCCTTATATAGCGAGTGAGAGAGGGAGGAGGGAGCTGGGATTCGTGTCAGTATGTTCGCCGCGGTGGTCTGGAGCAGTCATACGCTCGCTACTCTCCTGCCACCACTTGTCTCTCTCTCTCAGCAACATTACGTGCTGAAATTGCCACTCGACCTATGTCGAGCGCCGCCACATAGTCCAGCTTTATTTAACTCGACTTATGTTGCTCGCCGCTAATTAAGGGTTAAGCCATACTTATTCAGCTTCAACACCCTGGCAGCGGTAAGGGGCACCTCTAAAAATCTTCTAGCACCCTCCTCGCTATCGACTAGCCACTCCACAGGTCCTTCTCCCTCCGAGCCCGTATCGTGACCTGACCCATCACTGTGTTCTGATGTATTAGACATGTTTGTGTACTGCAGTAATTATCACAGTTATAGAATGTGCCTTATCTCCTATGCAAGTATGTATATACTAATGTTATTTAAAGTCTTTAATGTGTTATATTGGTTGCTCCAAAAAAAAACTATGTCCACTGTATTCCTCTAATCATAAGGAATCTCAAAACAAATGACCACTATATTCCTCTGTTCAGTAAATCCTATGCAAGGTCGCCATTTGTTACGTCCTGGGATATATAAACACTGGGCTCTTTCTATTGGACTAGGTATGCGGCAACAAGCAACAACGGAAAACGCTAGATCCAACCCTTATCTATAAACCCAGGCAACAAACCACCCTAAACCGTCCAGAGTCCTGCCTGGACAACAAGGTATCCTATGACTCGGTTACAGGGTGCACGCACTATAGACTGCTGATAGTCAAGCAGGCTATATAAAAGATCACACAATTAAGTTGACTTAAAGCTTCAAGGAAAAGATAGATAACGGAATTAAATTGCAGAAACAATTTAATAACAAACTAGAAGAAAGTACATTTAACGTTACGTTAATTAATACAACTAATCACCCCTGCGTGAAAGAAGGTGAAAGCAAACAGTCCTCAAAACATTGTACAGGTAGGCAAGATGCAGGTTTCTAAACTGCATGCGGCTACTGTAGGATCTGATGCTTAGCAAAGAAAGTAAGTTACGGATTTAGAGAACTCTTAACTCATAAGCAGGAATAAATACTAGTGATAAGCCATACAGTGTATAATGGCATAGGTATAATTAAATAAAGGCAGCAACTCGCAACATAACCACATACAGGTGTGCTTCTCACTCTTAGTCAGGCAAGCCTGCTCGGACAGAGTCTCTAAGCCACACCCTGACTCACAATGCTCACAAGAACGGTAAAACTGTGGCACAATAACAAGCATACAGAGATGATAAACCCCTAGCTTTTAATCTGTCAGGAGGCAGAGGTTTAGCCGGAAGGATATAGGCTTCGGATACCCGGGCTGAGCCACCTGCTCTAGCCTAGGAACGTTCCCAAGTCTGTGCGCCAAATTACTCTAATTGAAAGGGTGCTCTCTTGAGAGACTCAGATCCCAAGTATCTGACTCTCTCCTGGCGACCCTAAAACAAACGCAAGACGTGCTAGCGCAGTGCTGAGTGGACTAGGCAAGGGCCCTTACACAACACAACACTAGACACACAGGCACACAGACAAGAAAATGCCCCCCAGACTCCCACGGGTATCCTAGTAAAGTCGTGCGGGTCCACAGGACTCGCACCAGCAGACTTTACTTAAAGGATCGCAAAAAGCCTCCCCTCCAGTCTAGCCCCTGCTCACCTGCCACAAGAACACACTAGCAAGCATGAAACCACCAAATATGAGACAACAAAAAAGCTTCCTAGGTCTCATTAACAATTAAATCTCTGCATAAGGCCCAAAATCCTATCTAATTATCTGAGATCTCGTCGTTAATACAATAATAGATATAAGGTCTATCAAGGGGATGGGATAATTAAATAGATTGGTGAAGTAGTGGAAAGAAGGTATACAAAGTAAGAGACAAAGTTTCTAAGTGGGGTTGAGAGGGATAGATATCAAGGGGGTCCGAAGGGTACGACAGTGAGGTGAGCTCTGAGTCTTGAATCTGTCTGGACCCCACCCTAGGCATGAGAAATACATCCCATGCTTGGCAACACTCAACACCGTTGCCGGGTCAAAATCCTCTACCCCTTGCGTGAGTCGAAACTAAGCCTAACGTTGCGATCAATTTGGCAACAATCAGGCTCGTCCCAAGCTAGTCTCTCCGCGCCCGCGCGAAGCAACGTCCCCCAGCCGGTCTCTCTCTCCCACTCGTCTCCTCCCAGTCTCACTAGACTTACATCTTATATATTATAATGAAACAATCAACTATCGAGAAAAAAATATACTAAGATGCGTTGGTTAAGAATAAGGGCAGCTTCAAGCTGTGAAACAACATAAGAATATCCCAGACATTAGTTACATTGTCGTAGGATATATACTAAGGAAAAGCCGGCCGGCCGGCTGCCGCCAGCCGGTTTCTAAACGGCTGGGCAGCCGACACTCGCGCATGCCCGCACGTGGCTACTATGCAGGAGCGTCACAGTTATTGCATGGAAAATGGGAAGGACTGGGATCTAGGTCTCCCATATGTATTATTTGCTGCGAGAGAAGTACCAGGGGAGAGCTTGGGATTTAGCCCGAACGAGTTGGTTTTTGGATACAGGGTCAGGGGGCCCCTCCATATAGTCAAGGAGATCTGGGAGGGAGTCACAAAGCCATGCTCGCTTCTAAAGTATGTAGTTGAAAGCCGTGAGAGAATGCTAAAGAGCTTGGAGGTAGCAGGTCGGAACCTTAAGAGTTCACAAGCTCAGATGAAGGACAGATACGACCAGAAGGTGAAGCTGAGGGAGTTTGAAGTAGATCAGGAGGTACTGATACTACTGCCTCTGGTGGGACACCCCTTGTCTGCAAAGTATTCTGGTCCATATCGGGTTGTAAGGAAGGTTTCTGATCTCCACTATTTAGTAGCTGCTCCTGATCGTAAGAAAAAGAACCAACTTTGCCATGTAAATCTGATGAAAGAGTATGTGAGGCGCCCCTCCGAGCCTCTCAATGTCCCGGTGTTGATCTGCAGCGATCGTGGTGGAGATGGAGGAAGGGACAGTCAAGCTGCGGGGGAGGATAATTGGGATTGTCATGTTTCCGCGGATCAGTGGGCGGGGAATTCTAGACAAGTGGCTCACGAGTTGATAGTGCACCTGCCTGAGCAACAGCGTGTAGCTGTGCAGCACTTGTTTGATTCAAACCCAGCTGTTTTCGCGGAGCATCCTGGCCTCACTACTCAAGCGGTGCACGATGTCGATGTTGGGGACCACCCGCCCTTTAAATCAGTGCCATACCGTGTTCCCCCTATTAAATTACCAGCACTTAGGGAAGAGCTGGATTATATGCTGAAACGTGGGCTGATTTCAGAGGGTGCAGTAAGGTGGACTTCCCCAGTCACACTGCAGCCCAAACCAGATGGCAAGGTGCGGTTTTGTATAGATTTCCGCAGGTTGAATGGTTTAACCCCCACAAATGCCTACCCTCTCCCTCGAGTGGACGACAGTGTGGATAAGATAGGAAAAGCCAAGTTCCTCACTAAGATAGACCTTGTTAAGGGTTATTGGCAAGTGCCCTTGTCTGAGCGAGCGCGAGAGGTGTGTGGGTTTGTGGTGGACGGTGCCACATATCGTTGCCATGTTATGCCATACGGGCTGAAAAATGCCCCTGCAACGTTTCAGAAATTAATGAACGACATTGTAGCCGACATTCCCAACTGTACGGTGTACCTAGATGATGTCATAATATACGACGATGATTTTAACAGTCACTGTGCTCACATCGGACAGCTTTTTAATAAACTGAATGAAGCAGGTTTGGTGGTAAACCTGGGTAAGTGCGATTTTATCAAAGCCACAGTTTTGTACCTGGGGTTCGAGGTGGGGATGGGTCAGGTGTGCCCTCCACAGACAAAGATCAAAGCCATCGATCAGTTTCCCCAGCCTACGACTAAGAAACAAATCATGCGGTTTCTAGGTATGATATGCTATTATCGTCGCTTCATCAAAGGCTATTCGACTGTACTTGCACCTTTAACTGACTTATTATCTAAGGACAAGAAGTTCCGGTGGTCTCCTGAGTGTGCAGAGGCGTTTTCCTTGGTGAAACACCTGTTATGTACCCACCGCATACTCAGGGCCCCAGACTTCAGCAGACCTTTTCAGCTGGCGACTGATGCCAGTGGCGTAGGGGCTGGGGCTGTCTTGTTACAGACAGCTGATGAAGGTATCGAACATCCAGTGAGTTTTTACAGTAAAAAATTCAATAGTGCACAAAGGAATTACTCTGTAATTGAAAAAGAACTCCTGGCGATAGTGCTGGCACTCAGGCACTTCGATGTATATGTTCCTGGTTTCGGACCAGTCGTAGTGGTTTATACCGATCATCACCCTCTGAAATTCTTGAATCAGTTTCATAACCGGAATATGAGGCTGACCAGGTGGTCACTCATGCTTCAGGAGTATAATCTGGACATACGCCATATTGCCGGTTCTGATAACGTGATAGCGGATTGTCTATCAAGGGTGGATGATCTTGGTTAGACTGCCACAGGATTGAGGGTTGAGTGTCGAGGAAAATAGGCTGTCACTGTAGTTCAGCCGAAAAAAACAAATTAAAAAAGCAAAAACCTTATAAAAACTCTTTATTTTTATAACGTGTAGAATTTTGTATAAGATGTTGTAGCAGTATCTAAGTTGAATGTTTTCGCTTATTGTCGCTAAGTTAGTTGAACTTGCTCGGTGGAGCGCAACAGTCTTTATTTTTTTTATATATAGTGCCTTGTGTCGCAACAGTGTGTGGTACTATGAGAAGCTTTCTGTTAGATATGAAGAACTTAGTCAAGGGTCTTATATCTTGGGGGAGGTGTGATGCTTCTGCATAGTAGCCACGTGCAGGCATGCGCGCGCGTCGGCTGCCCAGCCGTTTAGAAACCGGCTGGCGGCACGGCCGGGTTTTCCTTAGTATATATCCTACCACAATGTAACTAATGTCTGGGATATTCTTATGTTGTTTCACAGCTTGTAGCTGCCCTTATTCTTAACCAACGCATCTTAGTATATTTTATTCTCGATAGTTGATTGTTTCATTATAATATATAAGATGTAAGTCTAGTGAGAGTGGGAGGAGACGAGCCGGAGAGAGAGACCGGCTGGGGGACGTTGCTTCGCGCGGAGAGTCTAGCTTGGGACGAGCCTGATGTTGCCACATACATTTGATTGCAACGTTAGGCTTAGTTTCGACTCACGCACGGGGTAGACGATTTTGACCCGGCAACTGTGTTGAGTGTTGCCAAGCCTGGGATGTATTCTGCATGCCTAGGGTGGGGTTCAGACAGATTCAAGACTCAGAGCTCACCTCACTGTCGTACCCTTCGGACCCCCTTGATATCTATCCCTCTCAACCCCACTTAGAAACTTTCTCTCTTACTTTGTATACCTTCTTTCCACTACTTCACCAATCTATTTAATTATCCCATCCCCTTGATAGACATTATATCTATTATTGTATTAACGACGAGCTCTCAGATAATTAGATAGGATTTTGGGCCTTATGCAGAGATGTAATTGTTAATGAGACCTAGGAAGCTTTTTTGTTGTCTCATATTTGGTGGTTTCATGCTTGCTAGTGTGTTCTTGTGTCAGGTTAGCAGGGGCTAGACCGGAGGGGAGGCTTTTTGCGATCCTTTAAGTAAAGTCTGCTGGTGCGAGTCCTGTGGACCCGCACGACTTTACTAGGATACCCGTGGGAGTCTGGGGGCATTTTCTTGTCTGTGTCCCTGTGTGTCTAGTGTTGTGTTGTGTGAGGGCCCTTGCCTAGTCCACTCAGCACTGCGCTAGCACGTCTTGCTTTTGTTTTAGGGTCGCCAGGAGAGAGTCAGATACTTGCGATCTGAGTCTCTCAAGAGAGCACCCTTTCAATTAGAGTAATTTGGCGCACAGACTTGGGAACGTCCCTAGGCTAGAGTAGGTGGCTCAGCCCGGGTATCCGAAGCCTATATCCTTCCGGCTAGACCTCTGCCACCTGGCAGATTAACAGCTAGGGGTTTATCATCTCTGTATGCTTGTTATTGTGCCACAGTTTACCGTTTTTGTGAGCATTGTGAGTCAGGGTGTGGCTTAGAGACTCTGTCCGAGCAGGCTTGCCTGACTAAGAGTGAGAAGCACACCTGTCTGTGGTTATGTTGCGAGTTGCTGCCTTTATTTAATTATACCTATGCCATTATACACTGTATGGCCTATCACTAGTATTTATTCCTGCTTATGAGTTAAGAGTTCTCTAAATCCGTAACGTATTTTCTTTGCTAAGCATCAGATCCTACAGTAGCCGCATGCAGTTTAGAACCCCGCATCTTGTCTACCGGTACGATGTTTTGAGGACTGTTTGCTTTCACCTTCTTTCACGCAGGGGTGATTAGTTGTATTAATTAACGTAACGTTAAATGTACTTTCTTCTAGTTTGTTATTAAATTGTTTCTGCAATTTAATTCCGTTATCTATCTTTTCCTTGAAGCTTTAAGTCAACTTAATTGTGTGATCTTTTATATAGCCTGCTTGACTATCAGAAGTCTATAGTGCGTGCACCCTGTAACCGAGTCATAGGATACCTCGTTGTCCAGGCAGGACTCTTGACGGTTTAGGGTGGTTTGTTGCCTGGGTTTATAGATAAGGGTTGGATCTAGCGTTTTCCGTTGTTGCTTGTTGCCGCATACCTAGTCCAATAGAAAGAGCCCAGTGTTTATATATCCCAGGACGTAACACTCGAAACTGGTCAGGTTCTCGACCATTATATACACAGCTTTATCTCACCTAAAATCCTAATAGGGCAGATGAATCACAGCCGGAGCTGAAGGAAGTAGCCTCGAGAAAGGGCTGGCACTTATCAGCTTAGGTCAGTGCTCTGACAGATACCCACAAAGACGCATGACCTGAGTTAGCAATGCTATCCCATTCTTTTATCAGCATTCCACCAGAAGGAAAAGACTCAAAACACAGATGCTTTAGCTTCCGTCCTCACCAGTTTAATGCCTTTCAAATGCAAAAGCCCCCCCCCCCCCCTATTACCTTCACCATGCCCCAACCATGGTATGATCACTGCCTTCATACTTCAGGTCATCCCCAGCAGAAGACACGGAAACCCCAGGGATTCATTCACTGTCACCATGTAGTAATTTTGTACTGTCATCCAGATGTGATACCATATGGCACATATGCTGGGATAGTTGAACATGCAAACATAACTGGCCTAACCTCTCACCATCGCTAGTAGTCAGTGACTACTGAAAATACGAATGGATTAGGTTATATCAAAACGAAATAACATAAATTTAAAGTCGGAACATTTTCTTTGAAGCCCCTTAATATCGCTAACACTGCAAAACAACAGTACAATTATGTATAAAATAAGTTATGTCGTATGGCAAAAGATATGGACATGCTGCTTGAGAGAAATTAGTTACCTCTAGTTTGATAACAAAATAAAAAATAAAATAATGGTTTCTATATTTCAATTATTTGACAATGTAGTGAAGTAATATCCGTTAAACAAAAACAAAACAAAACAAATACTCACTGTGCCACAGATGGTGTTGAACAATGTAGCTTGCCCATCAACATTCATATCGTACACTTCCAGATATGTACTGTTACACCCTTCTGAACTTGCAAAGTCAATATCTGAAGAAGAGAATTTTCATTAACAAGATTTCAAATAAATAGTCAAAATCTCTTTCTCGTGTTGCGCTGCTGCCACTATTATTAGTACACCTCTGAACTAAGTAATATATTTTGCAATAATTACAGCAGTAATTCTGATTTAGTTATACACATTGTAGTATTTAATCCCCTCAAGACAATTATTGAAATATCTTGCCATACATAAATATATAATTTACTAGAATTCACCCCAATTAAATGTTTCTGCAGTAAAAATTGCACCCTACTCTAGGAAATATTTGAAAAAAAAGAACACCCAAAAGAAAAGCTCGGTTCACTAGAGACACTTCACCCTCTTGCTGACGCTACACATACATACAATGTTAATCAGTATAGTCACGATCAGGCATTTTTGGTAAACTACGGAGCTATATAAATATACTGTATGGAACAGGGAGCGTTGACAAATGAAGTAAGGTACTGTACATTGACTAGATCTTCTTAACCCATCAGCTCACTGAATATCGAGCGCCTAGCCCTATATGCTTTGAAATACACATACTAATCTTATACTACCAGAGATGGTCATTCACGCCTTTGGACCATAGTTAGTTAAGGCGTGCTGGATTTAGTTCACTGTGGGAAAGGTTATACAATAGCTACAGGCCTACTATGCATTCTAGGAATAAATCTTCCAAACACCACCATCATCAACGCCTGCGGTTTCCTCCTAGAAAACCTCTCCTAAAGCCAGAAGCGACCCTGCAAGTAAAAACAAACACGTATCCACAGAATCTGGTAATCTTATAGCCATCTTCTGGAATGGAAAGATACTTCTTTGATTCCCAAAATGTTGTTTCTTTATATTAGTTAGTTAAAATAGGACTTCAGAGGCTATCAACCCTATTGGATAATTAAGCCAGCACACTATAAATCAAGAGTAACGTCAGCACTGGAGCCTCTCTGCGAGAACCCCAATCCCTGTCTTTATATTATTTAAACACTTTCATTTTATCCTCCCCTAAACTCGCTTAATTCGATACTGACTGTAGAACCAAATAGCGGCGTGGTGGTCTGAGGGGACGGCGACGGTGTAGGTACAGTCTAGGTTGTTGGAGGAGGGGTTCGGGTAGCCGGGACTGGTCAGATAGCCCACTCGACGGATGAACAGAGACCCACCACATCCTCCACCTACCAATGGAAGTCCACAGGAATCAGTTAGGATTTTGGATACTGCTTGACAATTACAAAAACAATGAATTAATATTGGATCGATTTAATAAGAAAATTAATTAGTATACGCGGATTTTACATACAATCTTTGAATACATAATACTGTATAATAATGAATGCATGACCTGCTACAAACACTTCCTGCATATAGTATTGATTACCATGTGATTGCAAAAACAGATTCAAGAGCTAGAAGTGTCTGTAGTCAAAGCTAAGCAAACTATACTACTGATCTTGTATATGATTCTTAATTTACATCATGAGAATATTGATTTTCTGACCTTAATAAACTCTCGCATATTAACCAGACAATAGTCATAGCAGTGAAACATAATTATGGAGCAGTACACTTATGGAGATTATTGAGTTTTTTGTGCATTGTGTCTCGCCAGCACCAATAGATTTTTTTTTATACTATATCTGGTTATCACAGGCGCAATACACGAATATAACACAGGAAATATGCATAATGATGAGAGGATATGATATTAGTTTGTAAAGAAACACACACAATGCAAATAAGACGATGCACGATTTGTATATTTGGATAAACATTTTGTAAAGATTCGAACCCACTCACTCCAGGTATATTTGGGAAAGTCGGGCACCGTAACCACTCGGCCATGAGCGGTTATGGTGCCTGACTCTGGAGTGAATGGGTTCGAATCCTGATCAGGATACCTCTCTCCCTACCTGTTCGACATTACAAAAAAAAAGAAGAAAACAAAACCCGGTCTAGTTGTTAGGCTATGTACGGTCGTGGTCAGGAAAAGTTTGTTACGACCGGGGCTACGAATAAAACAAGGGCACTTAAAGATTGGACTAGTAATAGGGCACTATGCAACAACGGTACGCTAGATCCAAACCCTTGAACTTATATGCCGGCTAACAAAAACACCTATACCCTCCAAAGTTATTCTGCGATAACGGGGTATCCTTAACTGGGCATAAATGTACTCTACTTCAGGCTAACCCACACTGGTATAGCCTGATAACAAACAAGATGCAAGTTACGTTAAAATGCACAAAAGGGAAGCTATGGAAAGATCAATTAAATCACTGCAAGATTTAATACAATAAAAAGATGCTTCAATACAGTTACTCTAAACAACAATAAACTCTTCACTCCTATCTGAAAGAAAGTGAAGTCTAGTCCTACAGCATAGACCTGGAAACTTCTGAAGAAAGTCTGATGCTCATAAGATGTTCGTATCTTAAATTATATAAAGGCAGGAGGCAGGACACCATACGTGTAGACTGAATACACTAAAAGATAGGACATATAATGTTAACTGACACGGGAATACTATAAATGAGCAACGGCAGTACAGGTAATGCTCAACACTAAAAGAAATACTTCCTCATCAACGAAACAGTCTGCTATGGTTGTGCGACTCAACAACAACCTAGAATAATAAATGCCGTGAATAATAATGCATACATATCATAAAGAGTTCATGTCCTAACTAGTGTCTGCTCGGCGAATAAAGTCTAGCTGAGATATCAAGGTTAGGAAACTGTGGCTGAGCAAGACTGGCTCATAACCTAGCGTTGTCCTTAAGGCGGTATGATTAAAGTTACGTTAATGACGGGGATGCTCTCTTGGTAGATCCAGATCTTAAGTATCTGGTTCTACCCTGGCGATCCCTTTAAAGTCAAGCAAAGAGACAGCATTGTGTGACAAGGTAGTAGGCTAATGCCCTCTTACCACACGATGCTGCACTCGCAAAAGGCACAACCAAAAAGACAACCTAGGCTACCACAGAAACCGTCGAAGTCGTGTAGGTATAAGCGAACCGTACACACATCGCTGACAACGACAACAGAAGCCTTATCCCAGTCTAGCATTAAATAACCCAGCAGAGCACTAAATCAATAATGGAGACACACACCGAGTTCTTAACCTCTACTAACTAAGAACCCTCAAACCTATTCTAAGTACATGTAAATATCTCAGAGGACGGCGCATGCAATACAATGGGCCGGCTATGGAAACCATATGCAGAACCCAAGGGGATAAGTAATTGAATAAAGGTGAGGAGCAATGGAAAAGAAGAAGGTCAGAGAGAGAGATAGTGGTAAAGAGGGTGATCGGGAGAGGGTATGCAAAGGGATGCTAGAAGCATGCACGCCAAGCCTGTCCTGAGGAAGGTAGCTCCTCGGGACCCACAGGATCCCATAAAGGCATGGTGGCTGGCCAATCACAGGCCGATACGTCATCAGACAGCAGGCCCCCAGAAGGCGCCAGGAACCACCAGCCAATCAAAACCGAGAGAAAGGCCACGCGGGCGGGAAACTCCTCCGGGAGGGAGGAAGGAGGAGGAAAGCAACACTCACTGCCCCCGCACTGCTCGCTCGCTCTCTCTCTCAACTTCACTACAATGCATCTTATGTTCTACTCATGATATAAAATACTTCCCATTGTCACAGACGAAAATAAAGACCACCACTGGACTGTCTGTAACAATGCAAGTACTATGAAAGAAAGAACAACATTCTCTGATAACTGTAGCCCATTTCACTGCCCTGGCGAGCGCTAGTGGCTAACGGGAGGCGATTCTGCCAACGCTGGTAGGCGTCACACCCCGCCCAAGATATGGGACGCTCAACATTAGGCGAGCACCATATCTGACAAGGCAGAATGCCGACAAGACCCGCCACAACCAGCCACTCCGCCAGAAATGAAATGCAAAGCTCAATCATAAACAAAACAACATTTTAGCATAAATAAAATCTTATAACCCCTCCCAAACATAAGAGTATAATTTTAGCCTGCTATGCTCCCAGAGCGAGCTTCACAGAGCCCAGCCTACTAAGTGAAAGACAGGTTCAACTTAGGACTTCAGCTATAACATTGGCACTTATGCTTGGTTCACACATTCACGTATATTGCTCCCGACAGCTCCCGTCAGGCGTAATCGCCAATTTTGTGTTCTGACGGGAGTAGTACGGCCGTGAACGCCCGTATAACCACGACTATTGCACTTCCCGTCAGACGTACCGTGACGGGGCCAGTGTTACGTCAGTCGTAATGTAGTCGTAGTAAACTACGTACGTGTTTGCGACTTGCGTAAGTATGTCCCCGTTCGTCCGCATGGGCTGCCCGATTTGCGGGAACACAGGCCACGCCCATGCCACGCCCCCACAAGACCTACGTAGCTGAGGCCGTACGTCTTGGGGTTGTTTAGGACCTACCTGGACCGGTTCCGGACAAACGTAGGCACACCCTGTCTGTCCAAACACAGACAAAGACAGTCTTTGTCAACCACGTAGGTATTGGTTGGAATCTGGGAACTACAAAAGGGCAGGACTGGCCACACCTTTGCCATTCCCATTCCTTCCTCGGCACCATGAACAACATCGCGGAATTCATCCTGGAGGAGTTAAATTTTGTGAACTCCCTAATCAAACCGGAAAACAGGCATAACACGCGGCTAATGAAATGGATCCTTTCCTACATCGAAATCTTGGAACTACTTGCAATAGCAAACTTCATCTATCAAGAGGAACAAGAGAAGAAGGAAAGGAGCAAGAGGAGAGACCATTCATCCTTGTAACCTTTAACCTGCTGAGTGCCAGCCAATTTTGACGGTGTGCCAGTGCCAGAGTTTTTTATTTTTATTTTTTTTTTTGCTAAATCTATCAAGTTGGGAGAGAAAGGAAGGATAATGGTAAAACAAACACTCCCCTCGCCAGAAATCAGGTCCCCGATGGTCCCGAAAGTAACTGAAAAGACTCTATAGACTACAGAGACTTTTATGGTATCAGAATATATGGGTGGGAGGGTGGTGGGAGGGTAATTTTGGGGTTGGTGGGGGGAAGATAGAAGGGTAATTGACTTGTGTTACACATATGAAGCCGATTGGTGAGGTAGTTTTGCCACCACGGATTTTCCTTTTTTTCCTTTTCTTCGTACGGATACGCTAGAAGTGGGTGGTGGGAGGCGGTTGGGGGTGTGGTGGGGGGAAGGCAGAAGGGTAAGAGACTTGTCACACAAATATGGAACCGATTGGTGCAGTCGTTTCGCCGCCACAGATTTTCCTTTTTTTTTCCTTCTGACAGGACGGACAGTCAGCGAGTGGGTGGGAGGAGGGATTTGGGATATTTGTGGCAGGCGGAGAGGTGGCAGGCGTCGAGGGGGCAGGCGTCGAGAGGGCTGGCGGAGAGGTGGCAGGTGTCGAGGTGGGAGGGGAAACCTTCCTGACCTTCTTCCGGCTTTTCTTGGTATTCATGGTGACAGGGCAGGGCAGGGCAGGGCAGGGCAGCGTGCAGAGGGTGGCAGGGTGACAGGGTGGCAGGGTTGGCTGTAGGTTGTTGCTCCGGTATGGTGAGAGGTATGACTGACGGCAGTGTGTCCCGCTGGTCCTTATATACCCCCGTACATCGTTGCCCCGTCTTCCCGCCAGCCCGCAGTGCGGCGGTGTTGCCGTATACTTCCCGACGAACGTAAACTTTCCCGTTTGACGGGAATATTTTACGATTGACGTGAGCAGCTCACATCTGACGTGCGAGCGGCTACGTCTGACGAGGCTGCTCCCGTCAAATGGCCGTGGTGGGCCGGACGGTCGTAAAAGTTCCCGACTTTTGACATACGTGAGCGCGAGCCACGTATCTGATTCCAATTTCAAAACATACCGGGCGGCATCGCTCGCACCAACCGCCTCCCCGACCCGCGTGGCTACTCCCGCCATACGTACCAACCCCCCCGACTGTACACAATTTCATTTACGTTTTGCGTAATATGCCCATACGTTTGACAAAACTACCAATATTCGGGTGCCAACTACCAATAAACCTTCGTATGGGAGCTGTCGGGAGCATATACGTGAATGTGTGAACCAAGCACTACAATTAACTATCAAAAGAAAGAGTTTTTTTATGTGATTTTTTTTGTATTTAATTTTAATGTTGTTTTTGGCGGCTGCTCTACAGGGGCAAGCCTGATTTTTCTCCACTCTCAACACACACTGACTGAACGGCGAGGGTTCTCCTGCAAACAAACCCTCCTGTGACAAACAATCAGCCAAAACATTATCAGTGCCCTTAGCATGCCACACATCCAACTTGTGTTCCGGCAGCAAAACAACACCTGACACTGATAACCTGCCCAGTTCATCACAAGACTGGCATTTCTCTTCGCTCTTTCCGGCAACAGGGACTGCCAATAACCTTTCACTAGTTCTACCTTCGTGACGAGCGAGGCAGCCCCGAGGCTGTCTATGGTATCGTCAACTCTAGGTAATGGATAGGCGTCTGTCAGGGATAATGCTTCCACACTCTTGCAATCACCATACACACGGATCTTGCCACTCAACTCAGGTTGCAAACTCACTAGCAACGACCACTCACAATATTCCTTATCCCTCAGACCCTTGGGTAATGGATAGTGTCTGTCAGGGATAATGCTTCCACACTCTTGCAATCACCATACACACGGATCTTGCCACTCAACTCCGGTTGCAAACTCACTGGCAACGACCACTCACGATATCCTTTATCCCTCAGACCCTTTTTCCACATGTCGTCTAGCTCTGTTTTCACGACAGGCTGTTGAGCAGGATTTATACGGTAGGAAATTAAACTGATCCTTGCACTGTCTCCATCCTCCATGTCGGATTCTACCCCGTACATCAGGCCTGGAGAAGCAACAAACATGCGGATGCACTGCCACAGCCTAGTAAATAACTTATCTCGCAGAACAACATGCCTAGTGCCCTCCCACAACCCAGCCGAGACCGCAGCTTCTAACCTGTAGTCTCCCTCCTTCTCCACCTTCGTCCCTAGAACAGCCAGGTCATGAGAGGGACAATCAGTACCACCTGTGCAGTCACTCCCATAGTTCATTATTGCTAAGGCTTCCCCGCCGATACCGTACATGCGCACCCCGCATTCTTTGCAACTACATCTGCCTGCGCAGCATCACCGCCTTTAGCGACTTGGCCAGATATAGTCGGTCTATGGTAGGGCTGTTGCATTCGACTAGAGCAGCATTGGGAGGCTATGCGACGACCGGGCACATCCACTCCACAGCCAACCTCACCAATCTGCTCAATGTCCTCCTTCTGACCACCACCCTTGGCAGCCATGGGTCGACCCTGACCTGACAACCATGTCAAAGCCTCGTCGCCCACCTTGAACCACCGAAACAACGAGGCTAACGGTCTCCAAACACTCAAGTGACCTGCCCGCGGAACATCTTGCACCGCCTGAGTTGTAAGGCTCGGGTGCTCGGCACGACCAGTGGGGTATGAACCGAGCTGGTGCTGGAGCGCTGCACCCTGCTGCTCAGGCAGGTGCTCTAGCGCTTCCACAGCCACCAGACTTGTGTCCCCCGCCCACTGCTCCGCCGAGACATGACAATCCCAACTCTTCTCCACCTGTGCCCTACTGCCCCCCTCTCCTTCTCCTCCTTGGCCGCTGCAGACCAACGCAGGGACAGTAGGCTGCTCAGGTGGTTGCCTCGCAAACTCCTCCAACAGGTTCACATGGCATATTTCCCCGTCCTCGTGTTCAGTAGCCCCGTTCCCACAACTCTCCTCCACCTGGGAACTACTAAGTTGCGGAGTGCCATCACACCCAACTATGTCACTAGGGGTGACAGGTTCTGGGGCCACTTCGGAGCTCACCTCTGGGTCAAGTACTAAGTCGCTAAGGAGAGCCGCTGGAGCAAAACTCGCAAAACTCCCAACTTTAGCTTGCTCCTTCCGACCGTTCCTCCGCTGGTCTAGGGACTGAGGAATAGGCTGTGACACTTTGGATGCACGATATCGGGTGACAACACACGCCCTCTGCTGTGGTTGACACCTCTCGACCAACTCCTGCCCCTCCCTACTCACGTTGGCCGCCTTCTCGGCAACGACTAAGGGTGGAACTTCAGAAGTAGGCACCGCAAAGTCATTGCCGAGAAGAAGGTCGACGCCCTCTACTGGCAGTTTCTCCACGATTCCGACATCCAACTCTCGTGTCACACCTTCTACCTCCTGCTCCACTCGGACCAATGGGTATGACTTTGTAGCATTGATACCCTGCACCACAACTACCCGTGCCGTGTTTATAGGTTTGCCTGTAAAGTTTTTCATCAATGTCAAGGAAGCACCCGTATCACGCAAAAATTCTACTCCATGCTTGCAACCAGCCCAACTCACGCAGCCGCGCCCTCTATGGTCACAAAAAGTATCCCGGACAGGTGTCAAGCCTTCCGGATACTTCTTCACTGGCAGTGCTCCAGCCTCTGACCATTTACCCCGGGCAAACGCAGACGACTTCAAAGACACTCCAATGTTGCGAGCCAAAGACACGATTGCTGTAGGTAGCTTGCTAGGACAGGATCGTGCAAAATGCCCCTTCTCGTGACAATGAAAACACTCTAACTCCCCCTTGGGCTTCCCTTGAGGTGGGGAAGGGCCCGGATCCTTCTTAAACGGGACGGTATTAGGTTTATGGTCAGACTTAATATCATTGCTCTTGTTGTTATTGCTATATGGTGTATCACTGACTCGGGGGGGTGGAGTGTTGCGCCCCTTGTTACCTGCATCGTTCCGTTGTGCAGACTCGCACCCACGAATCGCGATTGCCTACGGTCAGCCATCTCAGCTGCCTCCTGTAGAGTTTTACGGTTTTTCTCTTTGAGGTTCAAAGTCAGGTCGCCGCCTGTGCATTTGAAAAATTGCTCTAGAAGGACTAACTGCTCAAGCTCTCCGAACGTCGTCAACTTCTCTGACCTCAGCCAATTTCTCAATGCATCAGACAGTTCCCGGGCATGTTCTAGAAAAGTGCACTCACCCCCTTCGTAACACCCCGGAACTTCAACCTATATGTCTCTGGTTGTAACTCGTACGCCTGCAGAACAGCTTCCTTCAGTACCTCATAATCGACGCAAGACTCCAAGGGCAACGCATCATATGCCTTGAGTCCTTTGCCAACCAACCTAGAGGAAACAAGGGCTGCCCACTTTTAACCTCGGGCCATTGGTGCTCCCGGCACTTCTTCTCAAAATACAGGAAAAACTCGGTGACACCCGACTCGTCAAATACAGGGACTAACTTAAGAAGGTGCGATAAAGACTGATCAAGACCTCGATTCCCAGCACCGAGACGCTGCCCAGTCGACTCCACCCGAGGCTTCTCAAGCTCTATGTCTGCACAATACTTCGTAGCCTGAATCCTGACCTCAGCCTCATGCCTTCGTTGCTCAAGCTCAGCCTCATGCCTTCGTTGCTCAGCCTGCATTTTAGCCATCTCCAGCTGGAAGAGCATATCTGCAGTTAAACCTTGAGGAGGAGGAGATGCAACAATTGGAGACCCACCCAAGTGCAAACCACGCTGCCAGTGACTATCGGCCTGCGGGAACGTACCCGGCTCCGGAGCCCGAGGGGGCGCCATGGTAGGAGTCGAGTGGAATGGGGGCTGGGCCGAAGGTGCCCCAGCTCCCGCTCCACCCGAAGCCCCACGCACCCCGCCGAGCACCCAGGCCACCAGGTCACCTCTCGTCATGCTGCTAGTGCCCACATGACCCATGACCGTGGCCAAACATTGGAGACCATACCGATCAATCCCCGACACCCGGTCAACAGTAATAGGCATTTCCAGAAATTTCTTTGCATCCTCCTCACTAGTTATTACTCTAATGCCTTCTAACAAACCCCGCTGCTGCACCTCAGAGTCTGCTTCCCGTACTGTGTCCTCGCTGTACATTGATCCGTCGTTCGACATAGTGTCCACCGAAAATTCTCAACGTTTATAAAAAAAAGGAGTACCTAAACTCTCATGTAGCACTATTCACTCAAAAATATAAAATGCTCGAAGACAACTCAAGTGCTATACTACGTTGCCAAAAAAAAATTCCACGTGTCCAAAATATTCCTCAAAAACAAATGTCCAACAATCCTGCAATTCTTTCTTAGATACTAGGCAAGGTCATTATTTGTTATTACTGCAATAATCAACAAATGGATCCTGGTTTCTACTAAAATAAGATACTGGACAAGGTCGCCATTTGTTACGACCGGGGCTACGAATAAAACAAGGGCACTTAAAGATTGGACTAGTAATAGGGCACTATGCAACAACGGTACGCTAGATCCAAACCCTTGAACTTATATGCCGGCTAACAAAAACACCTATACCCTCCAAAGTTAATCTGCGATAACGGGGTATCCTTAACTGGGCATCAATGTACTCTACTTCAGGCTAACCCACACTGGTATAGCCTGATAACAAACAAGATGCAAGTTACGTTAAAATGCACAAAAGGGAAGCTATGGAAAGATCAATTAAATCACTGCAAGATTTAATACAATAAAAAGATGCTTCAATACAGTTACTCTAAACAAAAATAAACTCTTCACTCCTATCTGAAAGAAAGTGAAATCTAGTCCTACATCATAGACCTGGAAACTTCTGAAGAAAGTCTGATGCTCATAAGATACTCGTATCTTAAATTATATAAAGGCAGGAGGCAGGACACCATACGTGTAGACTGAATACACTAAAAGATAGGACATATAATGTTAACTGACACATGAATACTAAAAATGAGCAATGGCAGTAATGCTCGACACTAAAAGAAATACTTCCTCATCAACGAAAGTCTGCTATGGTTGTGCGACTCAACAACAACCTAGAATAATAAATGCTGTGAAAAATAATGCCTACATATCATAAAGAGTTCATGTCCTAACTAGTGTCTGCTCGGCGAATAATGTCTAGCTGGGATATCAAGGTTAGGAAACTGTGGCTGAGCAAGACTGGCTCATAGCCTAGCGTTGTCCTTAAGGCGGTATGATTAAAGTTACGTTAATGACGGGGATGCCCTCTTGGTAGATCCAGATCTCAAGTATCTGGTTCTACCCTGGCGATCCCTCTAAAGTCAAGCAAAGAGACAGCACTGTGTGACAAGGTAGTAGGCTAATGCCCTCTTACCACACGATGCTGCACTCGCAAAAGGCACAACCAAAAAGACAACCTAGGCTACCACAGAAACCGTCGAAGTCGTGTAGGTATAAGCGAACCGTACACACATCGCTGACAACGACAACAGAAGCCTTATCCAAGTCTAGCATTAAATAACCCAGCAGAGCACTAAATCAATAATGGAGACACACACCGAGTTCTTAACCTCTACTAACTAAGAACCCTCAAACCTATTCTAAGTACATGTAAATATCTCAGAGGACGGCGCATGCAATACAATGGGCCGGCTATGGAAACCGTATGCAGAACCCAAGGGGATAAGTAATTGAATAAAGGTGAGGAGCAATGGAAAAGAAGAAGGTCAGAGAGAGAGATAGTGGTAAAGAGGGTGATCGGGAGAGGGTATGCAAAGGGATGTTAGAAGCATGCACGCCAAGCCTGTCCTGAGGAAGGTAGCTCCTCGGGACCCACAGGATCCCACAAAGGCATGGTGGTCGGCCAATCACAGGCCGATACGTCACCAGACAGCAGGCCCCCAGAAGGTGCCAGGAACCACCAGCCAATCAAAACCGAGAGAAAGGCCACGCGGGCGGGAAACTCCTCCGGGAGGGAGGAAGGAGGAGGAAAGCAACACTCACTGCCCCCATGCTGCTCGCTCGCTCTCTCTCTCAACTTCACTACAATGCATCTTATGTTCTACTCATGATATAAGATACTTCCCGTTGTCACAGACGAAAATAAAGACCACCACTGGACTGTCTGTAACAATGCAAGTACTATGAAAAAAAGAACAACATTCTCTGATAACTGTAGCCCATTTCACTGCCCTGGCAAGTGCTAGTGGCTAACGGGAGGCGATTCTGCTAACGCTGGTAGGCGTCACAAGTTGGACAATATTTTCAGGAACAATTATGATACCCTGACGCATTATTCTGAAAACAGGGTGTAGAGTCACAAAGGTTCCACTAGTCAATGTTCACCGTCTGGTTTCTATCATATGGGGATGTTCAAGTATTCCTGACCATGACTGTATTATAAGCCGAACATATTGCCTATGTCATCAACACTACAATATCGACTATAAAAGACGCAGTCGCTGAAGCCGATACGGTACTTTTAACACTATCTGATCCGACGTCTTAGTGTTATTATAGTATTTTGTTTAAATTATTAATGAGGATTTTGCTTGATTTTGCCATTTTCGTGCAGTGTCTTTAAGTTTGTCCCCCTTAATTAAAGCGTCGAATCATGGAAGATGACAGAGGAAGTAGTAGGGGATGAGGAACGGAGCTAGAGGAAGAGAGTAAGGCGTCGGGGCATAACCAAATATGCAAGAGTTTTATCTTTTTGAGTCTCTTTGCAGAGGACAAACACGTATAAGATGAACAAACTCCTATATGGATAATGACTGAACCTGAAAGCCAAAGATCACTTTTACAGGCATTTACTTAGGAAAATTGTATTTGACAGCTTTGTAGTAAAGATATATAAGGACTCGGCCACCAATAGCAAGTTACCATCAGTCTAACGCTGATACTATGATAATGTAAGTGTCCCAAAATTGTGACATCATAAAGATGTCGATAGAAAATTGCCTGCCGATGGGAATGTGCTACTCTGCCTTACACTGTAAAAATTAACACTTAATATAAAAACAATGGGATGCATAAAGAATGTTTTAATCGGTTATGTGTTGTAATATGAATAGATAAACCGAATAACACTGTTTATGTGTACCATTTGTGTTACAATTTGTTCTAATGTTTACAGTGTAGTTGGCATAAAGTCACTAATGTTGCAGGACATTTTAATTGTATTTATTTCACATTTGATCTTAACCAAAGTAAATATTATGTAGATACCTGTGGTTGAGGTGGTGTAGGTGAGAGAGAACCTGCCATAGCCTTGTGGGGTGTGTTCCAGTCTCAGGACATTACCAGTGGAGTACACAGGTGAAGGGTTCCGCCATCCACAAGCTGACACTAGCAGAGGAGCGGACGAAGTGGCGCCATCGTATATCTTAGAAGGAGGGGGGTGGGGGGGGACAAAATTAGTACTTTCAAGATGAAGTTTATTATATATTTATTGTAGCAATCATTACCTGTGTGAATAAAATACTGGTAGGTTCATCTATCTATCTATTGCCTGACGCCGTGATCCCCGAAGGGGTGGCCACGAATGAACCGCCCCCATGCACCTCTGTCCCCAGTCAATCGACGCCCTTCCTCCCAACCAGCACCACCTTCATCCATATACTTCCTCACTCCATCCTTCCACATATCTTTCGGTCTACCTCTCCCTCTCTGTCCTTCCACCTCGCTCTCGTACACCTTCTTAGTCATTCTCTGGCTTCCCATATGTTCCATATGGCCGAACCATCTCAAGGTGTTCCTTTTCACACTTTCTAGCACATCTCTCTGGTAGGTTCATACCATCTTAAATATCATTCTGGCTCGCTCAACTCCTATCTAAAATAAATGCGTCGCGCCCTCGTATATCTACGACCATTTGAAAAACGTGAATGAGGTAAAGTGAAAAGATAGTTTGGCGTATTTACGGGGAGAGTAGATACCCTCTAGGAACCGAGAGCGGCTAACTTCCGTTATTCTTGCTACCACTGGTGATATTTTCTTTTCTTTACACTCAAATATCTTCATTAACATGATTTATTTGGGAATACTGGAACAGAATATACAGTATAGTTGGTCTTTGGACATACTGTACATTTGACATTATTATAAATAATATACAACCCCGTGGTTCAATAATATACAACCCCGTGGTTCAATAATATACAACCCCGTGGTTCAATAATATACAACCCGTGGTTCAATAATATACAACCCGTGGTTCAATAATATACAACCCCGTGGTTCAATAATATACAACCCCGTGGTTCAATAATATACAACCCCGTGGTTCAATAATATACAACCCCGTGGTTCAATAATATACAACCCCGTGGTTCAATAATATACAACCCCGTGGTTCAATAATATACAACCCCGTGGTTCAATAATATACAACCCCGTGGTCCTGATGTGGCGGCGTCTACGCCGTGGGGCCACCTCCCGAGGCTGCCAACCGCGGATGGCTGCCGACCCTCCACAGCCGAAGACAAAATCAACGACCAGTGGAGGAAAACCGGATTCCGGCCGCGGGGAGCAGTTTCGGGAGCCAAACCGTCACAACCATCCCCTGCCCCCTCCCTGGGGGCACGGGTCCTTGGAGCGGCTTCGGTCGCGCCGGGAATTTCCACACCTCTCACACCACACACACACATCACACAGTTTTTCCTACACCGAGAAATGACTCTCCGGCTGTCATTTCTCGAAGACTTCTTCTAGCCGGAGACATTGAGAGCAACCCAGGACCCACGTTCACATACATATGTCCAACTTGCTCAAAACCCATCACTTCGAGTCGCCATACTAAGGGTTCAGTTCTCTGCAATTCATGCGGGAACTGGACCCACTTCACCTGCACAACACTTGCCTCCAAGAAACACTACACAAACACCTGGACCTGTTCCTCATGCCCCTCCCTCTCCCAGTCAAATCCCTCACCTAAAACCCGTCCACCTCTCCTCCCCAACCCACCTAACCTTCCCATATCATCCACTCCCCCCCCCTAAAACCCGTCCACCTCTCCTCCCTAACCCACCTAACCTTCCCATACCATCCACATCCTCAACTCAACACACCACACCCCATCCTAATCCATTCCAACCCCCATCTCCTGCTCCCCAATCCCCACCCCCACCTCACCCATCCCAACCCCCAGCCCCTCCCTCACCCCCACCTCCACCCCCCCCCTCACCCCCCCCCCCACCCCCTCCTCGTGCAGCAGCACCCAACATACATCGTGCACATAACATTAACATTCTTCAACTGAACATAGATGGCATCAACACAAAGAAACACGAACTCTCACACTTCATCAAACAACACAACATACACATTGCCATCTTACAAGAAACAAAACTCCGCACAACACAAAAAACACCCACATTTCATAATTTCACCACCATCAGACAAGACCGGGCTGTCGGCGGGGGCGGTGGACTCATCACCCTGGTACACAAAGAAATATCATACATAGTAACCAGTGTACAAACCAAATCACTCCTCCCCCCAAATGATAACACAACAGAAATACAGTCAATTAAAATACGCACTGGCAACAACTCCAACATAACCATCATAAACACATACATCCCTCCCCAAACATCCCCTACAGTACCAAATGAATACAGACCACACTTACAACACATCACAAACACCCCACACACCCCACACATCATCCTGGGTGGTGACTTCAACGCCAAGACGTCGGCCTGGTTTGTCGACAACCCCGACACAGACAGAGGGCTGGTACTACAAAACCAAACAGATAACCTCATCATCCTTAACGACATCCATCAACATACCCATATTCCTCACCAAGCCCTCTATAACCCATCATCTCCAGACATCACCTTTTGCTCCCCAGAACTCGCCCCCACAACATCCTGGAGGGTGGTCAGAACCTTAGGCTCTGACCACCTCCCGATCATTATCACCACCAAAACCAGACTCACCCCAGCTAGCCACAAACACACATACACCAATTATAAAAGAGCTAACTGGGAAGCATTCACAAATGAGACAGAACAACACTTCACAACTCTAAATAGTACACCCATCACTAACATCAACAATGCTGTATACATACTCAATAAAACTATCCAAAACGCTGACAAGAAACACATTCCAAGAGGTAACAGAAAAAGACACAACCCCAACTTCACACTAGAAATTCAAAACCTCATCAGACAACGCGACATACTGAAACACTCCCCAGCACCCCACACACAAGACATCACACAACAAATTCAAGCACTCAACACCCAAACTAACAACAAAATACAAGAACAACAAAAACTAAATTGGAATAACTTCCTACAAACACTTGATCACAAAACAAACCCCAAAAAACTATACAAAACACTAAACAGCATCACACTTTCCAACAGCAACACAACACAATCACATGCTGCAATCACAACAACAGACTCTACTCCTTCATGTAAACAACAAGCAAACACTCTCATCAATCACTTTTCACATGTCAGCCACCTAAAACCTCACAAAGACGACCGACGTGTCATCCGACGTAAGAGACAATTCCCCACAGACCCTGACTATACACCCTTCACCAATCACCAGACAAAGCATATCATCAACAATCTCAAGCACTCACCCGCCTGTGGCCTAGACAACATAAGCAACATACACCTCAGACACCTGGGACCACAAGGCATACAAGCACTCACTAACATATCAAACTACAGCTATTCACACAACACAATACCAGACATTTGGAAGCATGGTATCATCATCATATTCCCCAAACCCAACAAAGACCCCACGCTACCCTCCTCGCACCGCCCCATCACACTCCTTTGCTCCCCCTCCAAAGTCATGGAACGCCTAGTATTACAACTAATTACACCTGACCTACCCCTAGCTCCAACACAACATGGCTTTAGGCCACTGCACTCCACAAACACTCTTCTCACAGACCTTACACAAAGAGCTTTCGACGGCATCAATTCAGCTAGACCACCACACAGATCACTATTAGCCACACTCGACATTAGTAAAGCCTTCGATGCCATCCCCCGCCACAACCTAACAAACAAAATCTACAACACAAACATGCACAACAACACAAAACGGTGGCTGGCCAACTTCCTAGCAGGCAGATGTGCACACGTATCTTTTGCCGGTCAGTCATCTAAAATCAGAAACTTTCCAAACGGAGTCCCACAAGGATCCGTCCTATCGCCCGCACTCTTCAATCTGTACATGCACGATATAACTACACCCAATACGCCCCAAATAAACTTAGCCTCCTATGCAGATGACATAACACTCACATGCATACACCATGACCCAAAAAGAGCAACAGATCTCCTTCAACCCTATCTCAACACACTACATGGCTGGTGCACTACAAACAGACTTAATCTAGCCCCAGCCAAATCCACCGCAACCCTGCTCACAAGTTGGACAGGAGAACACGAATACATCCCTCAACTCACCATAAACAACACACCCCTAACACATACACACACACCCAAAATCCTAGGAGTAACATATGATACTCATATGACATTCAAACAGCACACCACAAACATTAAAAAGAAACTGACACCCAGACTTAACGCCCTCAGGTCACTTGCTCACACAAAATTTGGACACAACAAAGAAACTACCACCACAGTATATAAACAATACATAAGATCAGTGATGGAATACGCAAGCCCAGCCTGGGCTTCTAACCTAGGTGAAACACATCATAAGACCTTACAGACTATTCAAAACAAAGCCCTGAAGATCATTACAGGCTGCACAGCTACTGCACCCACAGATCACCTACATCAAGAAACCAAAATCCTCAAAGTCAAAGACCATCTGGACATGAGAGGCACTCAATTCCTGGCAGCAGCCTCCACGAACCAAGACCACCCTCTAAACTACATGGCAACACACCCACAGACACCAAGAAATATCAAAACAACACCCAGCACACGGTATCACACACAATTATTGTCCTCTCTCCCTCCCTGCCCACCCCGAACCAACTTCCAGAAGCACATCCATACTCAGATCTCTCACCGATCCATCCACTCACTCACAGACAACACGCAGCTGCATGCACGACCTCCCGAAATCCATCCTTCCGAATCCTCCCTTCCTCGCGAGGACAGAGTCCACCTGGCCAGGCTGAGATGCGGACACCATCCAGCTCTCCTGAGCTATCAGAAGAGACTGGATGACTCCGTTGTCGACACCTGCCCGGGATGTAACACAGCACCCCATACCATTAAACACATCATAGAAGACTGCATTTCACACAACCACTTACGCCAACAACACAATCTACACTCAATGAGAGCTCTGTGGGAAAGCCCGATCGTGGCCATGGCCTTTCTCAGGGACTCGGGGCTGTTCGGCCAGGCAGCTTAGGGAACAACAACAACAACAACAACCCCGTGGTTCAATAATATACAACCCCGTGGTTCAATAATATACAACCCCGTGGTTCAATAATATACAACCCCGTGGTTCAATAATATACAACCCCGTGGTTCAATAATATACAACCCCGTGGTTCAATAATATACAACCCCGTGGTTCAATAATATACAACCCCGTGGTTCAATAATATACAACCCCGTGGTTCAATAATATACAACCCCGTGGTTCGATAATTGAGGCACTAAAATGACGTCCAAAAAAGATGGCCACTCTCTCTTACTACTATCTCTTGGAGATTGGTGTGGTTGGTGTTCTATAAAAACAAATATTATTATGGGAACAAGTAAATTGACAGCAAACCCTCAACATATAAGTAAGGTAGTTAATGAACATGATTTGGTTGAAGGTGAATAGTGAACAATTGTTTATTATGTTAACAAAACTAAATTAGTTTAAACCAATTTGGAGCACCTACCTTACAGAGAATTATGGGAGGTGTCGCTAGTGGTTCGCAGTTTGTAATAACCTTCCCTATTTCTCGGAAATTGCTGGGTTAAAGTAACCTGGACAGTCTTTGCATACAAGGCAGAAAATTATATACGGAAAAATATGCGAATTATATAATTATAGAGGATATACATTTAGCGACCATGGGCAAACACAAATAATCAAACAACGGTCGAGTAAAACACAACAAAATCACGAAATAAGTTTGTTCAATGCCACATGACTATTCGCAAATGTTTAAATATTTATCCTTTCCATTTATCTATTGGCAGACACCACAGTCCCTAAGGGGTGCCACGCATAAGATGCCTCCAAATTGCTCTGCCCTCTGTCATTAACCTTATCTCCATTTCCTGTCATTCTCCCTCATATAACTCTTTATTCCATCAATCCACCTTATCCTCGATCCACATAAAATATACTTGATTGTAAACCTACCCTAAGTGTATTTCCGGCGGTGCAGTTCTGGCCTCCGTTGCTGATGCGGAAGCTGTTGAAGTAGAGGTTAACGAAGGATCCCTCTGGTGCCTGGATGGTTGTCATGCACCACTGTCGACCCCTGGCACCCACACTTCCAGATGTTGCCGTAAATGTTCGGTTACAGGCTGTTCAATAAAGGGAAATAAGGGAAAACTTGGCTTCACAATTTGGACGCTAAGAAGTACTTCACAACTGTTCAAGCAAATTACACTGGAGGAAACGTTTAGATCATCGGAAACCTTTTTTTCATGAGGCAAAACACTTCTCAGTTCCTCCGTACTCTAAGCTATCTAGTTATAATCAATCTGCGTTTCTCTACAATCTTCCTTACTACTTTATTCACATCCAAAAACTTACCCTTGCCATTTCTCGACTGCCTAAATCACTAAGAATTGTCAGGGTGTACTCCAAAAGCCAGCTTCCAGAGCTCAATGCTTCATTTGGGTAACTTTGAGTAAGGTGGAAGTTATGTAGATAATTGTATACACTCCCAAAACATAACTACGCCCTCGTCTGAAGCTCTCAACCATTATTTTACATAGTTTATAGCCGTTCAATGGGTAAAGTGACTTGTCTCGTGTATGAGATTTGACGCGTTTGACACGCAGACGCTGTCTCTATTAAACAAAAACACTAAATGAAAGACATATAGAGATTGTTGACCACAGTAATATTAACGTTAGTCCCCGATCAGTATGCTTGTATGGCAGCTTAGTCTGGTTATAAAGTACATACACAACCAAAGTCAATCCAACAGATCAATGTCGAGCATTCCTCAAACATTCCTAACCTTAAACACAATCACCATACCAGAAAAAATACCATGGGGAGGATGACATTACCTTTAGAGGCATTAACATATAATTTAAGGAAAAACAAGGTGAACAGTTTTTAATAATTACAATTTTGATCGCAAATGTGAACAATGACATCTAAACCCAAATTTGTAACTTCCAATGAAGCTTAAACCATGTTTCTGTGACTAATTTAGAATACAAAGTGAGCGGTGGTTTCCCTCTGCCCTTCCTCGATCATGTATGCTTGAATGCCCATGGGGTACAAGATAGCATGATGGAAATCAGAACAAAAGATAAATTACAGGTAGAATACTTGAGGTGTCTCTTTTCGTTTGTTTCTCTTGGAGATATGTTAATATTACACCTACAGTAATTGGGATCGTGTGAGTCGCGTGGTAGTGTATGAACACAGATAAAAATAAACACAGAAAAGTTGACAATATCAATATAAGCACCATATGAGGAGGAGCAATTTATTGACAACGTTTCGCATAGAGCTTTATCAGGTCAATGGTCATAGAACTGATGAAACTCTAAGCGAAACGTTGTCCATAAGGTGTCCTCCACACGTGGTGTTTATATCCTTATGAACAGACTGCACCATTTTCTAAATATAGTAACCCAGTCGACATTCAGGCTAAGCAAATGCGGATGCGAAGGAATAAGTGTGTTATTAATGGGTCATCATAATAACTAGCTCAAACTAGTAATCAATGCATAATTAAATCTTAATAACTAAAGTATATATATCACCAATACATGAATAAAGCAGCTCAAAAGTGAAACTACTCAAGGATAAAGACTATAAGTTCTGATATTTGTAAACTTCATGGAACTCTTTTGAGTCTCGCTATACAAACATAATAATCAAAGCTAATTAAGAGATGATATTTGTTCAATACATGAAGACTATTTCATATTAATTTATGTTATACACATACTTTCACACTTTACTCTAATAATACATAATTATATAATGAAAATACAGTACTTAAGGAATTCAGGCATGTATCCAAGTGATTGTACAGTCGTGGTCAGAAATTAATGGTCAATATTAGGAGGAACAAAAATGCGACATAGCCAATATTTATTGTTAGGTTTGGGTATTGTACAATGCCACATGAATTTGCATCCATTCCATAATTTTATGAATGGAAGGAACATTATTATGATTGATTTAGAAGTGCATTTTCGTTTGGAGTAGTTAATTAATAAGATCAATGCACGGTATTCGTGTAAGTCAAGCATACAATGTTTGCTTCCATACAATCATAAACTCGCGGTGTGGACTTACTGGCAATGGAGTAGTGGAGCCTGAAGCCAGCATCCGTGGTGTCGCTATCACTGACAAACTTGAGTTCCACAGCGTTGGTGTATGAAATCAGGTGGATGGGGAAGGTGGACCCACAGTACCCGTGAGCCAGTGTCGACCGCCACTGGGGACAAGATAAATAAATTCAAAACTTCTCCAGTATTATATCTTTCACTCTTTTACAAGTGTCACGAACTAAGAGAAGCGTAAGACACTTAAATTAATTCTTCAATTTAGTAAGCCTCCCTACAACCTCAAAAATCGGTTCGATATAATATCAACCAACATCTGTAAGCTCACTCTTCAGTTTGGCAAGCGTCCTAACTATCTCATAAAGTGGATTCCATATCATTTGAAACAACATCCTTTTCCACCCTAGCTAAGTAAACCAGGAAAACCTAAATCATACCAGATAGAGTTCAATCGAACAGTCCTGGTTGAGATCTGCTGATTGTCATGGTCTATTGGTTGAGTTGTCCGATCACTCAAAACAGTGGCGTAGTCGAAGTTGGAATGAAAAAAAAAGAAAAAAAAAAGAAAAAGAAAAATATATATATAGTAATATTTTTATTAATCTCACCACCACACCCCCAATGAAATTAATTAAAGTATATATGATCCACCGGGATTCGAACCCGGGTTATCACACACATATTTTTGCCACCTTAACCATTACACCACCAGGACGGTTTATAATAGACTGAAACATATAAAAACATAACAATAAAGGTAGTGGGGGAATTATGACGATGAAGGGCTGTGCCTCAGTGGCTATAAAGGTAGTGGGGGAATTATGACGATGAAGGGCTGTGCCTCAGTGGCTATAAAGGTAGTGGGGGAATTGTGACGATGAAGGGCTGTGCCTCAGTGGCTATAAAGGTAGTGGGGGAATTGTGACGATGAAGGGCTGTGCCTCAGTGGCTATAAAGGTAGTGGGGGAATTGTGACGATGAAGGGCTGTGCCTCAGTGGCTATAAAGGTAGTGGGGGAATTGTGACGATGAAGGGCTGTGCCTCAGTGGCTATAAAGGTAGTGGGGGAATTGTGACGATGAAGGGCTGTGCCTCAGTGGCTATAAAGGTAGTGGGGGAATTGTGACGATGAAGGGCTGTGCCTCAGTGGCTATAAAGGTAGTGGGGATTTGTGACGATGAAGGGCTGTGCCTCAGTGGCTATAAAGGTAGTGGGGGAATTGTGACGATGAAGGGCTGTGCCTCAGTGGCTATAAAGGTAGTGGGGGAATTGTGACGATGAAGGGCTGTGCCTCAGTGGCTATAAAGGACACACTGCAAACAAATATCTCTAAATGTTTCGGCCCATTAGCTTAAGAGCATAAGACGTTCACCCCATTAGTTTGGCGATTTGTAGACCTTTCGCCTTATTTCTGTGAATTGTCGTGCCATTTAGGTGTCGATATGTTTCCTAGCGAGCGATAACTATCATATATAATTATATTATTATTATTATTATTATTATTTATACCGGTATATACTGTATATATATATATATATATATATATATATATATATATATATATATATATATATATATACTGTATATATATATATATATATATTTTTGTTTTTGTTTTTTGTTTTATATGTTTTGTGTGTGTGTGTGTGTGTGTTGTGTGTGTGTGGGTGTAAAGATTGATAGAGATGGAGGGAGAAAACTACCCCCCTCCCCCTTAATAGAGTCCGTAAATGACCAAGATCAAACACCTTATTCAATATTACAGTTTCTGACCTGTATGTACTTTGAAAAAATAAGAATTAAACCGCAAATGACTATTAAGGGAGCCCTCCTCGCTTTCTTTTCTCTTCCTCTCCCTCTCTCGTTGGCTTGTATCCTAAAATACCTCGAAAAAGAGAACGAGAAGCAGAATCCCCAGACGAGAAGGAACACAAGAAACCATCACAGAGGCCGAAGAAGATGACAGAGAAGGCAGAGGACCAACCAGAAGCAGGCACATCACGAATGGACCCGGACCGGATACGAGAAACCACTCCGGGAGAAGAACGCCCCACCACGCCAAAACGGACACCGACCCCTACTATCGCCACAAAGAGGAAACTGAGGTTCAGTGTCCACTTCTAAACCACCTATGTTTCTCTACTATATTGCTATCACACCATTTATTAATCATGTAATGTTATCATAACCCTGTATACTCAAAAATTGTATTCTTGTGTTATCTGTTCTCCCCAACTCACAATATACTCAGGGGAGAATTGAGAAGTAGTAATTAAGAGTAAACGCGTATCTTCACTACAGAAGAAATCACTGCCAGATGAAACCATTATATGCCTGTATGAAAACTTTGTTATGCAATAAGATGTGAACCTATACTTCAACAGACCCTGGAACCTTGTTTTTCCACACATATCCACACATGCCTTTTTTTGACATTCTTCAACTAGTTTACTAGTTACACAAACCACACATGCTTCTTTCTATATAAGAATCCCCTGTAAATCTCATCCCCAAGAAAATAACGCGGGAGATCTGCTGCTCCCGCGCCCCGAGAGGGGGCGCTCCGGACGTTTAAATACCTGGTGTACACACAGGCCTACCAACACGAACCGGGAAGGTTAACTACGTACACGCCCCTGTAGACACCACCACGCTGAGAGATTTACATATTCTTATACCTAAAATTACTAGCAACCAAGATCAGTAGTAAAACCAAGCCACCACCACCACAAGAAGGAGGAAGACAGAATAACGCTGTCTCACACGCATCACAGCCCTCAACTGTCCGGTGCGCACAACACACCTTAAGTGCACCCGACACCACCAATCCTCCCCGAGAACCCAAAACTCGGAATTCATTCACTTCACTCACTATTATTGTTTTTCAGAGTTCTATTGAAGTGACCAAACCCCCTATGATTTTATAATTTAACCTTGATGAAGTAGCCTACTCTAGGAACATTAATTGACCTTACTCATCACACCACCACCGAGTATTGACCTTCTATTGAAGGAGACCTGACCAACAGTGTAAGAAGGGTTCAAGGACCCCATCTAGGATAACTTCCCATGCCCTTACCATCCTAGAGGTACCACAGGAGTGCACTCAGTAATCCGCAATACCAGTTCAGGATTTCTGAGGAAAGTCAAGCAATTGTTGAGGCTTCAAAAAGTATTGGCTTATGAAACTTAATATTGCTCTCCATTCAGTTGGACTAATATGGCCTGCCGAAAAGTTCAAATACTGTCTGTAAAACCATAAACTAGGGATCCTTGTTAGAATCAGGCATGCCTAGCTAACGTGGAGACCCTACTTAGGCGGTTACTAGTTAGTCTAGTGAAGAATGTATACAGCCTGCCGATATTTCTTCTGAGACTACCAGTGCCCGTTAACCCACCAACCCTATACTAGGGATCTCGTTAGAATCAGGCATGCCTAGCTAACGTGGAGACCCTACTTAGGCGGTGACTAGCTAGTCTAGTGGGAAAAGTGTACGGCCTGCCGAAACTTTCTCCTCAGACTATAAGTTATCGACAGCACCATCTCTAAAAGAAGTTGAAGTAGCGGCCTGCCGTCCTCAATATTCTCTAGAGTGGGAAGTACCAGTGTCCTTGTCGAGGAACTTTGTCATCGTTCGGCCTGCCGACGTGACATAGGCTCCCCCGTGAGGTTACATTTTCTATAGTGAAAAGTAGAGACTACGGCCTGCCGCCCTCTCTATTATTCTCTGTTTTTAAGTGGACACTGCCACTCGGCACAGGTAGTCTCAAGCCTCTGAGACCGCTTTGTTAGAGATAGGGCTTGGCGAGATACCCTCACGGGCACTCTGTAGAGACAAGTCCTTGGTGCACTGAGTCTGTGGCATCCCATATGACTGTGCAACTTAAAAGTTTAAACACCGCCCCGGGTCCCCCGAACCTCTCATAAAGATCAGGGCAGACAGTAATATCACTCCAACTGAAATTACTGCGTTCGTCCGATATCGACCACATCAGACTTGATATTTAAGATCCTAGTCTGAGAGTACCTTAACAGGACTTCATCAACGATTGATATACTGATCAGAACAGTCGAGTAGTTTCTCCTACCTCTGAAATACTCGCGTTAGTTCGGTGTGGTGCCCAACAGTAATTCGCCAGACGGTTACTAAATGTTATGGAGCCATACTTAAGATCTCAAGCCCAATCAACCCATCTGTAACTACTTCACACAGCCAGCCCACCTAGACGGCCTATGGGGAAGCAACCAACGAGAACCAACCACCTCCAGAAGTGTTCACCGGAGACATCCAGCGAGAAGTTACCACGTCGGGAGACCAAGAGAAGAAGATAGAGTGACATCAAGTAGGAAAAGTGTCGAGTGAACGAAATAAACAGTTCCTCCAAAAGTGGCTTAAATGCGTATAAATCCGCACCAGTGTTAATAAGCGGGTCTTAAAGCTACGAGTTGTACCACCATACAGTACGAGTGATACGGATCAATAATTTGCCACCCACCAGTGAATACATTTGTTATTAATACACTTTTAACCTATTTTTGAAACTTCAGCGACTCTGCCGAAATTGACCAAAGTGCTAGAAAATATTTCAGTCTACCAGTGACTCCCCATTTTCTATACAACACAGCTGCATACCTATGGGGGTACTTGACCTTGAACTTTAAACACCGTGACATTCCTGAAAGAAAACGAAAGCGGTCACTCCACTACTATAAGTCATCCTCCTATGAAATGAGCTACAAGGTGGAGTCCCTCGCCCTGTGCGGTGTTGTCAAATATTCAAAGCTTTAACAACAAATGTTAGTTTTTCAGGCTATTAACAAATTAATTTTAGCTTTTATGACTATATATATTATATTACAATTTTTAAAGGTTATGTGGTGTTAAGAAACATATAATTTTAAGGATATATAGAAGGAATTTATACAACATATGGCACGCTATTTAGAACATGCTGCCATTTTTCTTGGGACAGCTATAAATAGATTTAAGGAATGGTTGGATATGCGACGTTGCCAAGTAATGTCAATGCGGTTCTGTTGGCTACGCACGCACTCACACACACCCCTACAGATACACACACAAACACACACATACATACACAATCTCCAAAATGCAATATAGCACAATGTAATCCCATCAAAAGAGAGAGAGAGAGAGCTGGATACGAGTAATGGCAACGCTTTAAATGGCCTCAAACTACGACAACAACATCATCCAGGTCAGACGGTCACTAACCCTCATTCATGGAAGGAAAAATGCGCAAAAGTTACTCTCATCTTCATAGCCAGGCAAGGGAGATGCTGTACAATGTAAATAGGTATATACAAATATAGCCTACCTATTATTTCGTTTCTGTAACTTTTATACAAGAATACCAATAACCCTTCCAGACATAAAAACGTCTTTTACATTTATTTAAAGTTTCCCTTCTAAATGTGGTTTTCCTTGGTTTCCCGTTTTCTAAAAGGTTTGTTTTGGTCGACATGTGGCAACACCGCACAGGGCGACCTTGACCTACTTGGAGCTCATTTCAGTTGAGTTTGACTATAGAAACACTTCTCCCACGTCCACCCCAGTGTCTTAAAAACTATCTCGCAGATATAGTGAAGTTGGCCAGTAATAAATGCTCCCTATCTAGCTCCGCGACTGTGCTAGGAGTCAGTGATAAAATTAAGTACTATTTCACTGGCAGTGATACGCGTTCAGTTCCAGATTATTTCTCCAATATAGTGCAAGAGAAATAAAGCTGTATTATTAAACCATATCTTGTAATATACAGTACTTATCCTCTGTTTTCCTTTCATATTATATGTACCTATTTGAACTTGGAAGTCCCAGTGGAGTAGAACTCACCATATCCAATTGTTAATCCTGCATAAAATCAGGGCATAACATATCCATTCGGCCACATTCAGCCTACTGTTTTAAGACGTTTACCCCCATCCAGGTGTCAATATTTTCCTGGCGAGCGGTAGCGAGCCAGCATATATATATATATATATATATTTTTTTTTTTTTGCAGCAAGCTAAATTTGTACGTTTTTCGATAGAAAAATGTCTCCGGCGAAGCCGGATTTCTTCATACAATGCTAGCTCACTATCGCTCGCCAGGAAAAAATCGACACCTGGATGGGGATAAATGTCTTAAAACAATTGGCTGATTGGGGCCGAATGAATACAAGCCAGAGAAAGAGAGAACAGGAGAGAAAGAGAAAAAAAACAGGTGACCTCCCTTAATAATGGCGGCCAGATAGATTTATGGCCATTAAAATGCCAGTATTTAGTTGGCATTATTGGTGCCTGTCCAGTAACCGTAACACAAAGGAATATTATTAACTGTGTAGGTCCAGTGACAAGCCGGCCGTCTGATAGGAGTATTAATAGTATAATATTAAACGATATATATTAAATTATGTACAATAAATTCTAGTAAAATTATTAATTACTTCAATCATTTGCTCAACATGGTTCCTTCTTAAGATATATCTTTCTCTCAGAAGGCTCAGCTCTTGTATTGTATTGTATTTTTTTTATTTCTGTGTTTTATTTTAAAGAAACAAGGGGCAAAGCTGCCTGTAACAAATGTCTCCCCAATGTTAAAAAGAGTGACAGAGCCAAATTCAAGGTACGTTTGAGTCAAAATGTCTGGACACACGGAGCTTGAAGCACTTTAAGTTAGAGGAAAGATAGATTGAGGAAGATTGAGTGAAAATTGGTTCACTCTTGGGTTAGGGAGTTGGACAGAATAGGGATGGGAGGGTGTTGAAATGCGGGTGCCCCCCGCTGTCCGTAAAGGAGGAGGTATACACTGAGAAATCAGTGAAGAACACTGAGCATTGTAATAGCGGTAGAGTAGTGAGAGAGATGCAACATTTCGGCGTGTATAGAGAGATTGTAGGGAATCAGAAAGAGGAAGGGAGTTGAGACGAAATGATTTTGACTCTACCCTTCCGAGAAGTACGGTATGGGTGAAACCCATATATTATATGTTTGTATTCTTAAGGTTAATTAAGTGTCAGACGGCGTAGGTATGTGGCAACTCCATCGCCCGTCATTTCTGCGTCTCAGATAGCCCCTGGAGGGTGGGCTTGGGAGTTCCACCTCCAGAATAAACTCCCACTGTTGGATCAGCAAGCCTCGGAGCTGGGCCGTTTGCCTGCAAAGGACCCAGTTCTGGCTGATCCTCCCTACCCCTTTCAGGGAAAAAGGGTTTGTTTACTGACTGGCTTATCCTATCTGGTGGATCAAGGTTGGTGGCTGTGGACTGAACCAGGAGAGAGAGGCTCACTGATGTTCTTAGCGGATGGATCATCAGTCAACACTTATTGAGTATTATTTATTTATTTATGTATTGTTATTATTTGTATTATTTGTTTTTAATAGGTACTTAGTTTAAGGTTGTCCTCCCTGCTCGGTGGCATAGGCATTCTTGAGCCAGCAGGGTAACCTCTTGAGGATTATGACGCATTTTAACAGTTTATTCTGCCTATCATTAGACGATATTATACAGCTCTGTGGGCATTAAAAGGCCAAAGATTATCTCAACTAACCCTCTGAATTCAAAATAACCTTCCTAAACTGAATGAAATCGTCTAATAATAGTCAGAACATAATGTCAAAATGTGTCATCATAATCTTATAAGATACGAGGGCGCATTTCTTCTCTTTATTTATGCTATCATTAGACTATTTTATTCAGTTTAAACACGAGTTTTAAAAGTCGGAGAGTTATTTAAGAGGATGTTTACCCCTTTGATTCCTAGTTATCCTTTCGTAGCTGCATATGAATCGTCTAATTATAGCCAGAATATAATTAAGACGATAAAATGATGAAAATGATAAACATGTATTTTCATTCTTTAAATGGGGTTGGGGGGGGGGGATTGAGGGGTAGAGAGTCATGCTCACTAGACCTCTATCATACTTTAAAACACACACACACACACACACACAGCCCGTAGCCTAGTAGGTAGAGCTCTCGTCTCACACACGAGGGGTCGGGGGTTCAATCCCCGGCTGGGCGGAGACAAATTGGGCTTGTCTCCTTTCATGTGTTAGCCTCAGTTCACCTAGCTGTAAATAGGTACCTGGAATAAGTGGACGACGTTGTGACGTCCCATCTGGGGTTGGCAAAAATGGTACAAGGCGAGATGGGTATCATATGGTTCACCTAAGCTGATGGCTACCTAAGCCTTCGGGCGAGACGGTATCGTCTATAGTGAGAATGGTACCATACAGATCCACCCTAAGCCTTCGTTTCCGATGTCGCCAATTGGCTAAATACAGACTACACACACATCCACAGCCATTCCAACAGTACATAAAACACTTAACATGCATTTCACGCAATACATTCCCAGTTAAGGAGGCGCGATAATAATGAGCTTAGCTCGCATTGCGTGGATTCCCCTTGACGAACAAGTAACTGAGTAACTGAGTAACACACTCACAAAATGTCCCGGCCAAGGCCGTTTCCTTCTCAATTGAAGGCTTTGTATCGCTCGCCAGGAAAAAATAGACACCTAGATGGCACAAAAGGTGCTAATATTGGCAAAGAAATGGGGGCGAAAGTTCTTAATGTTACCAAACTAATGGGGCAAACGTTTTAAAATCTCAAATATAATGGGGCTAAACATGAGGGAGAAGGGGGTCCAGAAAAAAAACATAATCATCACTATTATACACGTGCCAACACCACATATCATTGAGGATTATATATGTACACAGAACACCTATCTTCTGATCTATCAATTATTTCTAATTGGGGCAGAGAAAATCTTGGTACTTTCAATGCTTCCAAGACCCAATTTCTCCCTCTATCTACATGTCGCAATCCTCCACACGACTATCAATTACTCTTCAAAAATACACAAATCAACCTTTCATCTTCTCTCAATATTCTTGGTGTATCTTTTTCATCCACCCTTTCTTGGATAAATCATATTAACCCTCTTGAAAAATGGGCTTCCCAGAAGTTAGGTGTGCTCAACCATCTCTGTGTGTTCCTCACCCCCACACAGCTTCTTGCTCTGTATATGGGCACAGTACGCCCATGTATCGAGTATTGTTCGCACGTGTGGGGAGGTTCCACCCATACCGCACTTCTTGATAGAGTACAGTAGGTTCAAAAGCATTTTGCCTCATTAACTCACTTCATCTTACTAGTTCTCTATAATATCTTTGTACACGCCGCAATGTTGCAGCTCTTTCACTCTTCTATCGCTATTACAACAATCAGTGTTCTTCAGAGCTCTCTCAGTGCATACCCTCTCCTTTATCCCTTATGGCGAGTGCGAGTCACCTGCCTTTCAACAGTCTCACTCTTATTCTGGTCAACTCTCAAATCCAAGAATTGGCAAATTTTCTCAGTCTTAATTCTTTTACTAAACTAGTGAACTCTGGAACTCTCTCCCTCAAACAATCTTTCTTTCATCCTATGACTTTATCTGCTTTAACCCGTGAACTGCTCGAACCTGTGCAAAATAAAAGGTCAAGTTGAGGGAGGATGGGGGGATGGGGGGAGGGGGGGGGGCATAAAGGGGGAAAGAGTGGAGGATGTGGTATGGAGAGGTGCCACTACTTCCTAATTTTGAGACATTTCCCAGCATTGGCACGGTATTTGAAGTGATGTTTCTACATGTTTAAATATCGTGCTTTCGGAAGGACCGTCACAGTCCCTGGGTTAAACTTCATGTGTCCAGGCATTTTGACCCAAACGTCCTTTGAATTTGGCTCTCTGTCACTCCTTTGACTCTGGGGGAAACACTCGTTACTGGCTACCTGCCTTTTGTCTCCTTCATACACATAGAACAAAAATAAGGGCTGATGTACAGTATAAGTACTATGTTGTACATTCTAAGTACTATGATGTATAGTATAAGGACTGTGATGTACAGTATAAGGACTATGATGTACAGTATAAGGACTATGATGTACAGTATAAGGACTATGATGTACAGTATAAGTACTATGATGTACATTATAAGTACTATGATGTACAGTATAAGGACTATGATGTACAGTATAAGTACTATGATGTACAGTATAAGGACTATGATGTACATTATAAGTACTATGATGTACATTATAAGTACTATGATGTACAGTATAAGTACTATGATGTACATTATAAGTACTATCATGTACATTATAGGACTATGATGTACATTATAAGGACTATGATGTACAGTATAAGTACTATGATGTACATTATAAGTACTATGATGTACAATATAAGGACTATGATGTACATTATAAGGACTATGATGTACAGTATAAGTACTATGATGTACAGTATAAGGACTATGATGTACAGCATAAGTACTATGATGTACAGTATAAGTACTATGATGTATAATATAGGTACTATGATGTACAGTATAAGTATTTTGATGTACAGTATAAGGACTATGATGTACAGTATAAGTACTATGATGTACATTATAAGTACTATGATGTACAGTATAAGGACTATGATGTATAATATAAGTACTATGATGTACAGTATAAGGACTATGATGTACAGTATAAGTACTATGATGTACATTATAAGTACTATGATGTACAGTATAAGTACTATGATGTATAATATAAGTACTATGATGTACAGTATAAGTATTATGATGTACATTATAAGTACTATGATGTACAGTATAAGTACTATGATGTACATTATAAGGACTATGATGTACATTATAAGTACTATGATGTACAGTATAAGTACTATGATGTACAGTATAAGTACTATGATGTACATTATAAGTACTATGATGTACAGTATAAGTACTATGATGTACATTATAAGGACTATGATGTACATTATAAGCACTATGATGTACAGTATAAGGACTATGATGTACAGTATAAGCACTATGATGTACAGTATAAGTACTATGATGTACATTATAAGCACTATGATGTACATTATAAGGACTATGATGTACAGTATAAGTACTATGATGTACAGTATAAGTACTATGATGTACATTATAAGTACTATGATGTACAGTATAAGTACTATGATGTACATTATAAGGACTATGATGTACATTATAAGCACTATGATGTACAGTATAAGGACTATGATGTACATTATAAGCACTATGATGTACAGTATAAGTACTATGATGTACATTATAAGGACTATGATGTACAGTATAAGGACTATGATGTACATTATAAGCACTATGATGTACAGTATAAGGACTATGATGTACATTATAAGCACTATGATGTACAGTATAAGGACTATGATGTACATTATAAGCACTATGATGTACAGTATAAGGACTATAATGTACATTATAAGCACTATGATGTACAGTATAAGTACTATGATGTACATTATAAGAACTATGATGTACAGTATAAGTACTATGATGTACATTATAAGCACTATGATGTACAGTATAAGGACTATGATGTACAGTATAAGGACTATGCCATACAGTATAAGGGAGGTGTGGTGGAGTGGTCATGCCACTGGATTGGTAATCCAATGGACCCGGGTTCAAATCCCGACGATATGTCAATGGGAAGATATTATTGGGATTGAATTTGTGCTGTACAAATTGTGCATTACCACAAAGCCCACCGAAATGCCAAAAAATACCCTCATTGTTCCCTGATTAAATAACACTGTATGAATATTCCCATATTCAAAATATGTTACAGGGGGACAATGCCTAGTGAGTTCACTGCTCAATAGGTGGCGTTCTGAGAGTGAGGGTCTGAGTCTGGAGGGTGAGACGGTGAAGTACTTGAACGAAGCAACCAGCCGCTTCAGAGATGGAGCTGCTTCGAGCCATGATGGATGCTTCATATGTCTCACTCCCCAGACTGGAACAAGACCTCACGGGCTGCACCGTGTTGAGCGGTGGAATGTACAGGCTCTCAGCCTATGCCCGAGAGGGAGTAGTTGGAATATAGAAAAAAAAGGACTATGATGTACAGTATAAGTACTATGATGTACAGTATTAGGACTATGACGTATAGTATCAAAACTATGATATATACAGTTTGTAATATTAAAGACCAATGATGTATAACTGCTCACCGAGAAGTAGGCTCGTCTCCCGCCAATGGTAGCGTAGTATCTTCTCCGATCACCGTAATCAATTACGTCGGTAGTGGCTGGGGCGTTCTGAAAATGGACAACGATTAACATGCTATAAGTTGGAGCTCTTGACATCGATATTAAGGGGGAAGGGTATATCTTTGTATTTGTTATTTGTTTAGTTTCCTCCCTAGACCTTCATCAAACTTAAAAAACATCCCCAAGATTCCCCTTCTAGATATATTTATATATTTTCTGGTAGAAAAATATTCCGGCCAAAGACCGATCCCTCCTTAATTACAGGCTCGCTATTGCTCGCCAGGAAAACATCGACACCTAAATGACACAAAACAATTTAATATTGAAAGCAAAAATGGTGCGAAAGGTCTTAAAATCGCAAAATTATGGGGCCGAACATTTTAAAACTGAAAAACAAATGGGCTAAACATGAGGAAGAAGGAAGTCCAGAAAAAGCGACCACCTCTCCTTTATGCAGAATTACCAGTTAAAATACGGTCGTAGTACATTCATATAATTACATAAAACCAAATTCATCAATCTTTCTATCCGCCAGAAACCTACATTAGTATTGCATTTATGTTTTATGTCGATGTTTACGACTCCAATTTCCTATAGCCTAAAACTAATCAGTGGTCAATTATCTATATATTTAGTTCATTTACACCTACAGCATGATGACGTAATGTTACCATTAGACGATTATCTAGGACTCGAAGGGGTAAATACTATCTCATTAAACTTTCTGAATAACACAGGACCATCTTAAACTGCATAACCTCGTTTATTATTAGCCAGCACAAAGTACATAGTTCAGCTACCATATGTACAATGACTCATACAAAATCATTCACCTCATGCTAATATGAATGCAAACACAGCCACTGAAATCATACACCTCATGCTTATATGAATGCAAACACAGCCACTGAAATCATACACCTCATGCTTATATGAATGCAAACACAGCCACTGAAATCGACAAATGCATGCAAATGAATATATAATAAATATACGTGGTTATGTCAATAATATATACAAATTATATTCATAGTTATGCACATGATATTGGTTTAGTTAATATTAATTCTATTTTATACCTTTTCTCAAAGAACCTCCATTCCATGCTGAATTAAATCATACCATGGGCTACTTGCAGAAATATGCTACACAAAACGACATTCGACCTTCTCATAGGCTAATATGGTAATTATGTCTGATGGAACAAGCTCTCAAACAGTCAGTTGTTATGCAGGTAATTTGGGGGTCTGTATCAACAAGTAACATCAGTACCGAGGGGGTTCATACTATCTACCCTAAAGCCGGTATCACGCGAGAGCTTTTATAGTCAACATTCGATGATCAACATTTTTCTGGCAACATTTCTGGAATATTTTGCACTGGTATCGGAAACTAAACTGGCGATAGATAAATTTATGTGGCAGAAAGGTTTTAAATGTTTACCTCAGAATCTGCCAGACCACTGTTGAGTATAAATGTTGAGGGAAATAGCGCTCGTGTGATACCGACTTAACCTATCTCTAACAACAGACCACTTCAATCAATCAGTAAATTTCGTGTCTAATCAACCAGGACCAACTAAATCAATGCCAAATATAAATTCTAACCTAGCTAAACTTAGAGTAACAGTATTGGTTGAGTCGGCATTAGCTGAGAGCTATTGGTTGAAATGGTCTGCTGGTTTAGTTTTCCGGTCACCATTCGTATATTCTATTTATTATTTATTGCGCCAAAAATCTTAAACTCCAAACTTGTATAACTCATAAAAGGGATAAAGCAAATGGGTTGTAAATTTCCGCACCTATTCCCTACATGGCTCTTCTTAACCCCTTCAATACCAGTGCCATCCTTTAACTTTTATTCTGGCTACTATTAAACGATTTTTATTCAGTTTCCACAGGGTCTCCAGTAACTAACAGGCTTCGAACTATCTCAATTAACCCTTTTTACTACCACAGATCCTTCTTAAACTGCACACATTCCTCTAAATATAGCTTGAATACTATTAAAGAGACGTCGCTGGTACAGAAGGGGTTAAATGGAAAATAAATGAGCTCGATTAAGCTAGTCCTTTTTGAGTTATGCGAGGTTACGGTCAGAATGTCCGGCCAATATATAACTACCATGGTATAATAACTCACTGCGTCGTAATCCGATATGTAGAGCTGATCCTTGGTGCAGCGGGTTGAGGACTCTAAGTGGAAGTCATTGAACTCCAGGTGCACGTCCATGTCAGTTTCCGGAGCAGATATGACCCAGCGACAGCGGATACTGACTGGGTACTGTGTTGGGTACCCGGGGGACTGGAGAACCTGGGTATCGTTGGTGGCTTGTAGACTGGAGGATCCACATGGGTCTAGATGGGATATAGTTACATAATTGATGAGACTATTAAGGGGATTTTTTTATTGATATACAGTATTATATGTTTACATATTTTTAGTTTCCTCCGTAGATCTCCATCAAGCTTAAAACAAAATACCCCTTCAAGAATTTTGTATGCATTTTTCGGAAGAAAGATGCCCTGACCAAAGCCCGGTTCCTTCTAAATTGCAGGCTCGCTATCGCTCGCCAGGAAAACTAATTGACACCTAAATAGCCCAAAAGTCTTAAAATTGACAATGGAAAGCAGCAAAAGGTCTTACAATCGCCAAAATAATAAGACAAACGTTAAAAAATCTCAGTGATAATTGGGCTAAAAAGAGGGAGATGGAGGTCCAGAAAAAACACCCCCTTAATGAAGATGATAATTACGGAAGTAATGATTATGGCAACAATGATGTTTGTGGCTGATATTGTTAGTTGCATATAGTACATACATATATTAAGGGAGCCTACCTCGCTTGTTTTTTCTCTCTCTCCCTCTCTCTTTGGCTTGAATCCATTCGGCCCCATTCAGCCTGCTGTTTTAAGACGTTTACCCCCATCCAGGTGTCAATATTTTCCTGGCGTGCGGTAGCAAGCCAGCATATATACATCATTTTGTTTTGACAGCAAGCTAAATTTGTAAATTTTTCGATAGAAAATGACTCCAGCGAAGCCGGATTTCTCCATACAATGCTGGATCGCTATCGCTCGCTAGGAAGAAATTCACACCTGGATGTGGATAAACGTCTTAAAACAGTTGGCTGAACGGGGCCGAATGGATACAAGCCAGAGAAAGAGAGAAAAGGAGAGAGAAAAAAAGAAGAAGCAGGTGACTCCCCCTTAATGACTATGGTCTATATGTGAGTAGGTCAGTGTTTCTGTTCACCATATAGCGGCGTTCCAGGCAGCTCGGTCCCTCTTAGTCAGTCCTTTGGCTACGATATCAGTTTGTTATGCCTGATGCCACATCTTGTCTTGGTCTACCTCTCCTTGCGACTCCATCCACGTCCATAGACGTCCTTTTCTTAATCCAAATATTCGCATCCATTCTTTACACACGTCCATACCATCTAGGCCTACTTCTATGCATCTCCTCACTAATACTCTAAATGCCTAAGTTCCCTCCGAGTTCCCCACTGGGGGTTCTGTCTCTCATAGCAGACCCACATATCCATATCACCAGCCTCATTTCATTCCATCCTATTAACCCTCTCGCTATCCTGTGGACGCAGAGGGGTTGCTGATTAGTATACAGAAATAGCGTTATCTCAATCCTATAATTACCTTTTCAAAATTAGTTTTCTGCCCACAGCTAACTCAAAGACAACTGCAGAGGTTGAAGTAACTAAGCTAAAGGTTTCTAAACAGCCCTGATGGTCACAAAGGCCTTTAATTTATTGTTGATGTATTTATCTATTTTGTCTATATTCCAACTACTCCCTCTCGGGCATAGGCTGAGAGCCTGTACATCCAACATCTCAACACGGTGAAACCTGTGAGGTCTTGTTCCAGTCTAGGGAGTGAGACATGTGAAGCACTTAGCGCTCCACTCACGGCTTCAAGCAGCCCCATCTCTGAAGCTGCTTCATCTTTGTGGTTCACTGTCTCACCCCCACAGACTCGGACCCTTACTCTCAGAACGCCACCTATTGAGCAATTAACTCACTGGGCATTGCCCTCCTATAGCATATTTTGAATATGGGAATATTCATACAGTGCTATTTAATCAGGGAACAATGAGGGTATTTTTTCGGTGGGCTTTGTGGTAATGCACTGATACTAGGTACAGCACAAATTCCATCCCCATAATATCTTCCCATTAATATATCGGGATTCGAACCCGGGACCATTGGATTACCAGTCCAGTGGCAAGACCACTCCAGCACACCTCCCCTATCCCAGAATAAGCTCAAATCGCGTCCTGTGCATGAGAGGTTTAATATCTTTCATCTTGACTGGTCAGGTTTTACTAGCATACACAATCACACTTCTAATACTAGTACTATAAAGATCCCTTTTAGTTGTTGGGAGAGCCCTTTCATGGTCAGTAACATCAGCTGACTCTTGTGACTGAGCAGGCCTCAGCCCCACCGTCAGTAACAGAACTTATTGACACATTCCAGGTGCACATTCCCAAACTCTATGCTACCAGGTGGAACTGGGTACTACCAAGACACTCCTACATATGGCACATTCAAAGTTAACGGCCCATGACAAGAGGCCCATTAAACTCCTACACCTCTTATGAACCCATCCATGGTCTGTGCAAAACTGGATTTAATTATACCCAACCCCCTTTTTACGGACAGGACAAGGGGAACTACCACTATGTACCGCAGTTCCGCATTCAGGGCCGCTGATCATGACTTTTGTCTTGTCTACGTTCACTCTTAATCCCTTATCTTCCATTCACTTCCGCCACATTAGAAACATAATTTCGGCTTCAGTTGCAGTGTCAGCAATCAGCACAAGGTAATCTGCATAAAGCAGTTCCCTAGGCAGACCTGACCTGAACTCTCTTGATAGCGCCTCCAAGACCAGGACAAACAGAAGCCTGTTGCACTCAAACATTCAACGAGAACTCATCACTCAGCTCCCCTTTCACCTTCACCACCCATCGGAAGTTCTCAAACATCTTCATTACCACTCACACAAATCACTCCTCTACTCCAAGTTTTCTTATGGCACCTCTCTGCGCACCCTGTCAAAGACTTTCTCTAAATCCACAAAGACATAATAGAGTACCCTATTTTTCCCTTGATATATACCTCATCTGGAGCTGTCTAACTATACACATTGCACCAGTGATGCCGCGGCCTGGCATAAAGTCAAATTGCATCTTGTTTTTGGCAACATTCTCCCTAATTATAACCTAAAAAACTCTCACAAACTGTTATAAATTGGTCGAGAATTTGTATTTCTCTGTAATTGCCCCGATCCTTAGTCACCTTTCCCTTTAAAAATATTTACCATTACACTATTTTACCAATTGTCAGGTACCTTCACCTCCCTTACAACTGTGTTTATCAGCAATGCTACCATTTGCACTCCAACCTCCCCAGAAGCTTTCAGCATATACATACATACACATAGCATCTGAACAACGATGCCTGAGCAGCATGCGGCTTTACCATTTTCCATTTTAATTATTGCACTTCTAACAACTGTAATACTAACCCACAGGGGAGGGCCCTGCACTGGCTTCACAGCACTCAGGCGTTCCCTATCCCCTTCAAACTCCTTATTTAACAACCAGTCATAGTGCTCCCTCCATTCTTTCCTGATTATGTCCTTAACATGAACCAGTTCGTTATTGATATATTGTTCACCTACCACACACACACATTTGAATGGTACCGATTCCTGAAATTTCTGTAAATGGCCTCCCATAAACTATAACATTAAAGACAATCTCACGTGGTGTGTTGGTGAGGGTGGCAGTGAAGCCCGGGAACTGGTTAGCACTGTCAGACTTGAAGTACACCAGCATCACGTTAGACGATGCAGAGACTGGTGGGATTTGTGCGGCCGGTACGGAGGAGTTACAGTGGACGGATATCAGGGGACTCTTACGGGAAGGTCCATCGTAGATCTGGAAAAAGAACAGTTTCAGGAGTTCTGGGTTATATCATGGAATCACATTGTGAATTCTAACTCATGAAGGTCTATAAATACAGGATTCATCATCATCTCCAATGCCTTGTTTCCCCCTGGGAAACCCCGCTAAAGGATGGCCATGATATAAACGCCTCCTGGCTACTTTGTCAAGACAAGCTTCCTTTACACGTGCAACAGTGCCCCTTCCACTACGTGGATGTTTTCTTCAATATATTTTTTCGCTTTCTTTTCCCATACCATAAGTGGTCTTCCAATGCTAGCTGCTCCACTCACCATATATATTTTTTGGCATTCTGTTTTCATCCATTCTCTGAACATTAAAATACCACCTCAAAGTACTTATCTTTATCCACTCAACCACTCCACTTTCAATGCCCAAAGATTATTCTTCTATTCCAAAGGACTCGTACACTTCCCTATTACTTGGCCTATCTTTTCTATTCTCGCCAGCTGCCATTCTGAAAAAGCTCATCTCCACAGCTCTCAGTTTGGAGAGGTCCTGCTGTCCATGTCTCACTTCCATATGGGAGTGTTAGGAGCAGCACACTGTTTCTCAGTAACTTTTTCACTTCTCGACTAACCATTCTTCTTTTTCAGAATATTATAAAGTTCTCCAATTACCTTTCTCTCTTGCATTTTTATCTCTTTTATCTCACTCTCCATTGTACCATATTTGCATAATACAGCTCACAAATACTTGAAACTTTCAACCTCTTCCAATATTTAATTTCTCAAATTTATTTTACAACATATCTCATGTTATTTGTTAATTCTATATGCTGCCTTAAAATCTATGGTTTCATATCTCAAACACCATTACCTTACCTTTCCTTGCATTGACCTTAAACTTTCTCTTTTCGCATACCCTGTCAAAGTCTGTGACCACTCTCTGAAGTTCATCCACATTTTCCGCCAACAGAACTGCATCATCCGCTTATAGGCATGTTAAAACCTGCCACTCTCTTCCCTCTGATTCCAGTCTAGCTCCTATACCCATTGATCCCACCCTACATTATCTAATCACTCCATCCATGTATATAATGAACAACCAAGGTGACATGACACATCCCTGTCTTACTCCTACATTGACCTCAAAACTTTCACATAATGTATCTCCTACCTTCATATTTGCCATTGCATTCCTATATTTTTTTTTACTGCCATTAGCAACTTTCCTCCCACACCATATACTATTAACACATACCAAAGACCCTCTCAATCTACTTTGTCCAAATTCATGAATGCTGCATATAATTTTCTGTTCTTGGCCAAATTCTTCTCTACCAACAAACGCATTGAGGCTATCTGGTCAACGCAGCCCCTGCCCTTTCTGAAACCTCCCTGCTCCTCGCCTATTTTGTTATCCGTTATCTTCTGCTGTATCTCTGTTACTACTCTAGCATATACCTTTCCAGGTATGCTAAGCAAGCTAATTCCCCTATAACTCTTACACTCCTCTTTACTACCCTTCCCTTTGTACAAGGGTAATCCCCACTGTTTTTCTCCAATCCTCTGGTACACTTTCCTTTTCCCATGCTAATTTACATAACCTATGCATTATGTGTACAGTTTCTTCTCCCATATATCTCAGCATTTCACTTGGGATGTTATCTACTCCAGCAGCTTTGCCCATTTTAAGTCTATTGATTACGTATTTTACTTCGTCTCTGTTTATCTGTCTTTCATCTACTCTGTTTATTCTACCTCTCTCCATTCCCATGGATGTGATCTTTGCCTTCCCCCTACTCTTTACAGCTAAACTACTAACATTATCTTTCCACACATGCACTACACCATCACCCTTCACCACCTCCCCATTCATGTCCCCCATTCTACCACCTGAGACACGCTCGGTCTTTCTCCCTCTGGCTTCTTTCACAGTTATAAAGTTTGCTTTCTTGTCAATAATCTTTTTCCCATATCCTCATCTGCCTACCTTTTAGCATCTTGTATTGTCCTCTTTTCTCTTTGTTTTAAGTTCATATATTCTTGTTTCCTCGGATCTCTAGTTTCTCTAGGTATATTCTTTTGCAGCATACACTTCCGCAACTCTTTCTTCTTTTTCACTATATCTTCTATCTCTTTGCTAAACCATGCGTAAATCTGTCTTTTTCCAAATTTTAAATGTTTTCTTGCCACATACTTTCTCAGCTGCTTTAATCATGGAATCTCTTGTACCTTTCCATACTTGGTCTACAGTATTTCGCAGATATATCATATCGTCCATGCCCTTTATAGTCTCTTTCAGCATAATCTTGTATTTTGTTGCATTACATTCTTCAGTTAGTTTTCTCATATTTATTCTCTCTACTGTCAGTTTTCTCTCTTTCCTCTCATGTTTCCACTCCTTCCTTATTCTCACTTTTGTCAACACTGTCTAGTGGTATGCTCCCGTTAGCATACCTTGTATAGCTTTCGAATCTAAAATTCTTCCTTTTAGCCCACAGTCAATCATTAGAGATTTCTGTTCCTGCTCACCTTCACCTCTGTGCCATGTACTGTATATCTATGTATGTGACGATGCTCAAAAAACGTGTACATTACTTCTAGAAGAAAGTCACCATTCATGTTCCTACCCTCCAGACCCACTATATTTACCCACTATAGTAACTATACCTTATATCTCCTCATTTCCAACTCTACCATTCATGTCTCCCAGAAAAAATAATCTGTGTCCACTCTTTACTTTCTCTTATACATTTATTGACTTTATTCCAAAACTTTCTATTTCTTCCACACCTTTCTCAGTTTCTTGGTTAATCGGTGCATATACGCACATACAAGTATACCTGTCTATCCCGATCTTGCACTCACCACACAATTCATGAGTCCATGCATCCATACTTTTTTATACAAATTATATACAAATGCTCATACTCTAGGAATTGGCTACACTAAAAATGGCCATTCAGCAACTGAATTACATTTAGTTTTCGAAAAGACTGCCCTAAGATTGATCGGGACTGACCTCAACTTTGTCGTAGGGGCATGGCTCCGTGTCGTTGGCCCCTGGTGGTTCCAGAGTCAGTCGCGTGAAGGTGAGGGTGACCACTTGATCTTCCATACCTATCACCAGCCACCTACATGCCAACATGGGCTCATAGTACCCTGTTAGGATTAAGTATATTACCAGATTAATGATGTGGTGGTGATGAACTTTATTAGACCACAGTAAGACCACCCTGTTTAACATCATTATGCCTACAGATGACAGTAAGCTACTGAAGTCTACATGCCATTGGCTCCCAGTGGTTCTGTGAAGTTTTTTTGTTTCTTATGTGCATGAAGGAGACAACAGGCAAACCTGGCTGTAAAATGTGTTCCCCCAACACAAATAAAGGTGATAGAGAGCAAAATTCAAGGTACGTTGGCGTTAAAATGACTGGTGAGGGTTTCCACTTGGTCCTCCAGAACCATCACCAGCAACAGCATATCAACATAGGCTTGTAGTACCCTGTTAGGATAATCCTAACAGATTATCGTTCTAGTTAGCTTTACTATACCAACTAAAAACCAGCATGTGGAATGAAACATATACTGTAGACACATAAATTGTTACTGAAGCAAATATATTGTTGCTGTATCACCTTTATTATCCCACTGAAAAAAACAACCTCTGAAACATTATGTAATCATTATTGATGACAAAATACCACTAGAGACAAATGGGGTCATGTATAGTTATTAACATATACATTGGTAATAATTATCATATAAAAGGCTTGCCATTATATTTCGCATTTTCAAATATTTTCCTTCATTAGAAGTTTCTAAAGTAGCTTGATGTTGTTCCTTATCACACTTTTGACTTTTGTGGTTATTTAATATTTTTCGATTTTTTCAAACTAGTGATGGGGTTACATACCGTCATTATCGTTGTCCGGGGATCTGATAGTTTCGGAGGCGCTGGTGTATGAGATGTTTACATTGCCATCGCACGCTGGAAGGAAAAAAGGAGAAATTGTTAGAATTAGAATAAGCATAATACCGACTGACCCACATGAAGCAGATACTTTTACCTGTTCTTACGAGATAACACAGAATCCCTCTTATTTTCAACTAAATCCACCGTGTCTCTACTGATCCTAGAGCTATTTCATAAATCGTTCAAGTCGCCATAGCAGATTTATCGATAGTTACAGGAAACAAGAGAAACTGCTAGGTCTTTTATATTGTATTTATTCCAAGTTTTGATATTTAACAGTATATTTCACTACAGATAACAAAGATGAGGACAAGGAATGTTTCCGCCAGCTAGGAACAAACAAACTATACTTACCATACGTAAATTCTAGTGCAGCTGTAAATCCTTCATACATCACAGAATGATCAGATCGGAAGACGACCCTTGTAAGCTGATTTGGAGCGACTACAACTGGTAGGTCATTAGTGTGATTTCCGCATAGTCGAGATATTAAGTGGTCGCTGGAGGAGGTGTGACCGTCGTAGATGCTGATACTGTCGTGCGTACATTGACGGTTGGCCTCCAAGATAAGTTGCTGGAACCTGGAGATAACAAGTCATTGCCATTAACTAATGTGTATTCAGTATGATGCATCTAGTAATTGCGATCCCTGACCTCTGGTAGCTCAGAGAGGACTTTTTTTGTATATTCCAACTTTACCTTCGGACATGTGCGCATACCCTGAAGATTCAATCCCTCAATAATTATGATGAAGTTAGGAGGTTAAATTCTAGATTGTGATCGAGACAACGAAACAGAAGGGATTTTTAACAGTGTAGTTTGTAGTCTTGTCTTCACTGATATGCGGCGTTTGGTTTTCTCCTCATGGCCCATTGCAGCTTTGACATCCTGAGTTCGCATCGCCACTGTTTCGCTATCTTTAGCGTTTTTCTTTAGCAATATAAGGGGACTTCACTCTAACATCAATTCTGTACACCAATTTCTTCAAGCAGAATCCCCTACTCTCCTTTTTTTGACAGAGACTCAAGTAACATCCACATCTGACACGTCTAGATTTAATTTTCCAGGTTATCAACTGCTCCAAAATTTCAGACCTAAAGGAGGTGTATGTTGCTTCGCAAAATCTGAAATTGCCCTGGAGGAGGTTACTAGTTTCAAATGTCCCTATTTTGATTATTCTATATACAAATTAATTTCTGCTGGTAAATTTAAATACATATGTTGCATCTACCGTTCCCCAAATACTCCTCCAGAGCAAAGTCTTTTTGATTCTCTGTCCTCACAACTCAGTGTCCTCAACTTAAATGCTTCTTCTGAAATCACTGTGTTGGGTGATTTTAATGTCCATAATGTTGAATGGCTCACTCATTCAGCCAGGACTGATGATGCTGGTCTTGAATGTGAGCTATTTGCAGACTCATTTAATCTCACTCAACTAGTCAACCAACCCACCCGTGTACCAGATAATCCTAATCATAATTCCCACCTACTGGACTTATTTTTAACAACCAATTCAGAAAATTATGATGTTACAGTGAGGTCCCCGCTTGGATCTTCTGATCACTGTCTGATACAGGCCACCTGTCTATCACCTACCACACCTTCCCACTCTGAACCTGTTTTGGTGACTAAATGGCATTACGATAGGGCAGACTGGGAGGGTCTTCAAGGTTTCTTTATTGATATTCCCTGGACCTATTTCTTTTCTAATGATGCACACTCCACCTTGAGCCACATACAAGATTTTGTAAAAATTGGAATGGAAACTTTTATTCCTCATCAAAAGTACATTAAAAGATCTAATTCACCTAAATGGTTTGACCATAATTGTGCTAGAGTAACTGAACAAAAAGCAATAGCCTACAATGCATACACAAGATCAAAAACACATGAAGCCTTTAATTACTTTAGAAACATCAGAAATCATGCCAAAACTGTATTAAACCTAACTAAATCAAACTTTCTCCACAAGCAGGCAAATAAACTTCTAAATAATCCAAATGATAACAAAATATTTTGGTCTACTCTTAACTCATTCAAATCCAACTTCACAACTGCTTCATCCATTCCACCATTAAAATCTCCGACTGGCAATCTTGTAAGTGACCCACGAGGTAAAGCTAACCTTCTTGCGGATATTTTCTCCACCAACTCAACCTTAGATGAAATAAATCAAGATGTCCCTGTACTTAATTTTAATTCGCCTGAAATTCCCTCACTTAAGATCCACACCAGACATGTCAAAACTATTTTTCAGAATCTCTCAGTAGATAAGGCTCCTGGTCCAGATGAAATTCCTCCAATAGTACTTAAGAATTGCTCCTTGGTGCTCGCTCCTGTATTGGCAAAAATTTTCCGTCTATGTACTCATACCTCATGCTTCCCAGTACCCTGGAAAGAAGCAAACATCCATCCAGTTCCTAAAAAAGGTGCCTCTTCAGATCCATCAAACTACAGACCAATAGCTATAACTTCCACTCTTGGTAAAGTCTTTGAAATTATATTAAATAATCACATAATTAAGCATCTTGAGAATAATACATTAATAAGTGATAGGCCATATGGTTTTAGACGATGTCGATCAACTGCAGACATTCTTTGCCTTCTTACGTATCAAATCAACCAAGCTACAGACCAACATGGTGAAACACATACAATAGCACTGGATATATTAAAGGCATTTGATAGAGTCTGGCATCAATCCTTATTGTCGAAGATGTCACACTACGGCCTTGCATCATTAGTTCCACTAATTTCTTCTCATCTTCATAACAGAAAAATACGTGTAATGGTAGATGGCCTTTATTCTCAATTTCACTCAATAAATGCTGGTGTTCCCCAGGGATCAGTTTTGGCCCCAACTCTGTTCTCATTCATATCAATGATCTCATATCTACCACTCATAATCCAATACATTCCTATGCAGATGACTCAACACTCCACAGTTCCTTCACATTTACCAATTCTTTCACCCAACCCGATCTTATAAATTCAAAAATAAGCACTGCAATTTCTCTGAACCAGGACCTTTCTAGAATTGAAGAATGGGGACAAAAGAATCTAGTTTCCTTTAATGCACAGAAAACCAAGTACATTCAATTTTCTAACCGACAGAATCTCACTGACTCCCATATATTTTTTAATGATGTAAATATTCCCACTTCCCCTAGTATTGACATTCTCGGTGTAACATTAACTACTAACTTGAGCTGGACACATTATGTTAGAAGCATTGCTAAGAATGCCTCTAAAAAACTGGGACTCCTGTACAGAGTTCGAGAATTCTTCACTGACGAGCAGTTGGCCGTAATATATAAAAGTCATGTGCGTTCTCAGATGGATTACTGTTCACCTCTGTGGAGTGGAAGTGGAGTGGTTGCATTGAGGCAGTTGGACAAAATTCAAAATAAAGCTATTAGATTAATCAATAACCCTGCAATCACACAGGACCTTCCTACATTATCCATACGAAGAAACGTTGCATCCCTTGCATTATTCTACAGATATTTTCACAGCAATTGTTCCGAAGAACTTGCTTCAATTGTGCTGCCTCTCCACATCTTTCCCTGTAGAACTAGGGCAGCTGAGAGCGCCCATGAATTTACACTTTCTCCTCCACAATGCAGAACTTCTGCTTATCAAAATTCATTTATCCCTAGAACTACTACTCTTTGGAATTCACTTCCCTCGAATTGCTTTCCACAAACTTACAATCTACAAATGTTTAAATCCAGTTGTTACAAACATTTTATGAATGGAGGATGCCTTTAGGCACATGGACCTTTTTGTTTTATCTGTGTTTTTCCTTCCTCCGTTCATTGTCTCTTAAAAAAAAAAAAAAAAAAAAAAAAAAAAAATCTCGTCTCCCAATCTAGGGCGTCTCTCTCTCTCTCTCTCCCCCTATTGAGCTTCTCACTCATTAGTACCTGGCACTGCCACCCATTGCATATTTTGAATATGGGAATATTCATACAATGCTAATGTATTGGATATAGCGAGGGTGTTTTTTGGCATATCGATGGGCTCTGTGGTATTGCACTGAAACTATAGTCCAATCAATATAGTTAGGCCAGAATTCGTGACCCCTAACATCTTTAACGCAAACACAACTAGAGTAATCGAGCTAATATTATTACCATTTGGAAAATGTCAGCCAAAAGAAAAGATGTGCAAATTTACAGCCCATTTGTTCTATCCCTTTTTGAGTTACAGAAGTTATGGGTTACAATTTGTGTCCTACTTATAATGAGATTTTGAGCCTTTGGGATAACTACTACACCACTCCTACCCTAATGAGCTGAAATGTTCTTGCTTGATTATTTGTTGGTTGACTTCCCACATGGACTGTATAACACTACGAATCTTCAAGTTACTTTTGGGTTAGAAAGAGAGGTTGGGTTTGGGATTTCTGGACTCATTAAACATAATAGCAGACAGACTAAACGCAGGGACAATTTATGGAACGAACATTAGGTCAGAACAATTCTTGTAGAACCCTCAAAATGTGTTTAAGACGATGACTAGTCATATTTATTTATGTAATGTTAACCCGAGAAAGACGAGGGTCCTAATAAGAGGTTTTGTAGAGCAAAGGCGAGGGAACTCTTAAGAGCCAAGGATTTCGAACACCCCACTAGCACTCAAAACAAAGCAATATGGGATTAGGTGAGATAATTCCCCTCCATACCTCCTATTACTCCTCCACATGTGTCCCCCCCTCTTTCGCCCTCTTCTCCCCTCCTCAATTATCCGGTATTTTCCCTATTATTCCCGATATTTATGAAGTATTTTCGTGTGATGACGGCTGGGAGAGAGGGGGGAGGATGGGGGAGTCTTTCTCCGACCCTCTAGCCAGTCCGAGACATCCCCTAGCCGTCTCAGTAGCATACAAGATAGTAGAGAATATGGATATATGTCTCGCAGGTCCGGCTCAGATTACGACCGCGGAGGTTTAATATACGTTTTTCACCAGCCTATTGCTATTACCACTTCTTTTTTTGCTCTTCAATGTTCCAATGTTCATATTAAAAGTAAAATAGGTGCATACTGTATGGAGAAGTAATAATGTTATATATGGTAAATATGACGATTTTTGTCAGAATTGAAGCAAGTACCTTCACATGGCGGCCACTTTGAACTACCATGGCTCCGCCATTCTTGGGCTAAGGGGGCATTTTTTCTGGACCCCCTTTTCCCTCCTGATTAGCCCCATTAATTTTCAATTTTAAGATGTTCGCCCCATTAGTTTGGCGACATTAAAACTTTTTGCCCCATTTCTTTGTCAATTTTAAGACATTTCGTGCCTTTGACACGGGCATTTTTCTACCGAAAAATTTGCAAATTTATCTCTAAGGGGGGTCTTGGGGGTATTTTTAAAATCTTGATGGAGTAAGCAACCTTATAAAAAACCTCTTCCCTTAATCTATTTTTTTATTAATTTCACCACAACACCAAACACCTCCAATGAAATTAATGAAAGCATATAAGTGATCCACCAGGATTCGAACCCGGGTTATCACACACAGATTTTTAGACACCTTAACCTTTACACCACCAAGACGGTGACGAGTCCGTTTTATGATGCCTATCATAAGGGGGGTCACCGGCTTTTTTTGTTTTTATCTTCTTTTCTCTCTTTCCCTGGCTTGTATCCATTCGGCCCCATTCAGCCAACTGTTTTAAGACGTTTATCCCCATCCAGGTGTCGATTTCTTCCTGGCGAGCGATAGCGAGCCAAACATTGTATGGAGAAATCCGGCTTTGCCGGAGAAATTTTCTATCAACAAATGTACAAATTTACATATGCTGGCTCGCTATCGATAGCGAGCCAAACATTGTATGGAGAAATCCGGCTTTGCCGGAGAAATTTTCTATCAACAAATGTACAAATTTACATATGCTGGCTCGCTATCGATAGCGAGCCAAACATTGTATGGAGAAATCCGGCTTTGCCGGAGAAATTTTCTATCAACAAATGTACAAATTTACATATGCTGGCTCGCTATCGCTTGCCAGGAAAATATTGACACCTGGATGGGGGGCAAACGTCTTAAAACAGTAGGCTGAATGGGGCCGAATGGATACAAGCCAAAGAAAGTTGAATAACCTTCTTTGGCTCCCTTAAGTCAACTATATTTAAATTAAGAACCTATGGAAGTTAGAACGTTAATAAATATTGGATACAACCCTTTGATTCTCACAGTCAATTTTCAAGCTCAACATAACGGTCTAATATAAACCACAGTAAAATTAATATAAGCTTTAACCCCTGTTAAACGGGGATGTTTGTAACTTCAACTACCTGCCTGGCGGGCATATTTACCCTAAACGAGCTTCATTCCATGCTCTTTATCATCCATAAACAAGAGCGAGAGCGTAATACAATTATGTATCCGTGAAAGGGCGATAATAGAGCTTTCCAATGACACCTGAATCATCTTTGTACGACCACGGGTTCTCTTGCAACGATGTTGCAACACGAGGGCAAAATCCTTAAAATACGGTAAATTCCTGAGTTTTTCCCTGTCTCGCGAGGCCAGGGGTGTGGGATGTTGTGGTGGGGAGCTCAGTCACCTCGCTCCGGTCCATGCTGAGCGGTCAGAGCCCGCCTATCGTCCTCCCAACACGTGGACTCTCTCTCAGAGCCGATAATGTGCTCAACATCCCTTGCGACATATGTTGGGCCCCGCAGGGGTGGCCATGATTCTCTCACTCAACATATGTCGGGTCCCGCGGCTTGAATGTTAAGAGCGAGAGGAACAAATTGGTTAGCATACACCTCTTCAATTAGCAAATTCCGCGAGCTGTGGCATGGTCAGTAGCGCTTCTGACTGATGATCGAATGGGCTGCAGTTCGATCCCACCCCGTGCCATTGATAGCCGCCAAGAGTTTGGACGCTCAGGTCTGGCGATTTTTGGCACATGTCCAATAAAGTCCCTATAACAAGGACACACCCTAGTTCTGTCAATCAAGGGAGTGCACAGCGTTAACACTGCATCATCAATGCTGAATATAGATAGTCAAAATATAATGACAAAAAGGCATCATAGTACACCACTACAACTAGTAGACCTCGAGAAATGCAAACTCAAACAACACCAAATAAATAATGTTAACTAAGATAACTTAAAAGTTGGGTGGGAGGGGTGAGAGTTCTAGCTCCCCTTTACTCT